>OY293303.1:51198983-51372879 GCA_958502075.1 Orchestes rusci | reverse complement strand
AGCAATTTTGGACTACAATGAACAGATACTGAAAATTAAAGACAAAGAAATTCAATTTCACAAAGGAATCACAGACGAGGCTCAAATTGAATCATTAAATCTATCTACAGAAATGAATATACCTGAAACCTGTCAAGAATTGATTGAAAACTATAATAAAATATTTTCAGAATTACCTGGTTTGACGAACGTATATGTTCATAAAATACAGTTAAAGAACAACTCAACTTTCAAAGCTAGGACATATCCAGTACCATTTTGCCATCATTCAGCTGTTCAAGATAAACTCAATGAAATGATAGATTTAGGTATAATTGCAAGATCGGATACTCCATATACAGTGCGGCTCTAAAAGGTCCCTCCCCTTTTTTGTTAATGTGTGCACCAAAAATTTTTAAACTTGGCATACTTTAATTGCTGTCGAAATACTACTTTTTGATGTTACTGACGTACTTTTAGTATTAGAGATGGCGGCTGGGCGCCATTTTGGAACATTTTTTTTAATGGAAAGGGAGGGCGTGTGGTGACACATCATTCAAAAGGTCTTATCGAGTAGATTATTGTGTGAAAATTTCATAAGATTAAACGCATCCGTGTGGATATGACAGACTGTCAAACTAACAAGATAAAGAAATTCGTGAAATAAGAACAAAGAAAGCATACTTCAATTTTTATTGTAAAAAATGTTGAAATTGTCCTCCGTTGACCCCCAAACAATAAAATAATCTCTCTGAGAACTCCTGACGGACTTTTTCGAAAGTATCGACATTAATATTTTAACAAAAAGCAGTAATTCTTTGCTGTAAATCTAAAAGAGAGTCTGGCTGTGTTGCATATACTTTCTGTTTTAAATATCCTCATAAAAAAAAGTCCAATGGTGTTAAATCGGGTGACCTGGCAGGCCATTTGGTAGGACCCCGACGACCAATCCAACGATTGGGGTAAGTTATGTCCAAATACTGCCTGACATTTCTGCTGAAATGAGGAGGCGCACCATCCTGTTGAAAAATTGGTGTCATACCAAATTCGTTGGGATTATTCTGACGAATTTGTACAGTCAAAGGCTCTATTGTAGTTTCTAACAAGTTCAAATACAGGTCCCCTGTCAAATTTTTATGAATGAAAACAGGACCAACAATATGGTTCCCCAATATGCCAGCCCATACGTTAACCTTTTCGGGATATTGCGTGTGAGTTTCCATGAAAACATGCGGATTTACGTCACTCCAATAACGAACATTTTGCCTGTGTACACGGCCATTTAAAAAGAAAGTACACTCGTCACTAAAACAAATATTCTATCGGTCATGATTTCGCAAAACTCCACACGTCTGTCAGGATCATCTTCAGTCAACTGGTGCACCATTTGAAATTTATAAGGATGAAATTTCTGTTTTTTCAGCAATCGTTTCACAAAAGCAGATGAAGTATCACAGATGTCTGCAACCTGAGAGGTCGACTGTTCAGGATTTACCACCATCTCACCAATGATTGCAATTTGTTTATCTTCCGAAATAGATGGTCGCCCTGGATTCTTCAAGCTATGAACACTACCAGTCTCGATACATTTTCGCACTAATTCACGAAGATATTTCCTGCATATTGGACGGTCCGGGAAGCGCTTATTGAAGATTCTGTCCTTCTCATGGAAATTACGATTTCCGCCATAAATGAAAATTGCTTCAATTTTTTTTGCGAGGGGACGCGAATTAGGCATTTTTGTAACACCTCCTAATCAACTCAATAATCAAACAACTGGCTCATATCGTTTCAAGATTTTTCACATTTGGTTAAACTTTAGTGCTGTGGCGAGGTAGTGTGGAAACTGTATCTCCATCTAATTCAGATTTTAGTATTATAATGCTAATAAATGCTTTCCAATTTTTTTTATCATCTTGAAATTCTTTATCCGCTTTGTATCAGCATTCCTATTTGTTAACCTGTACTGTTTTGCTTAGGCTCACCATCATTTTTTTCCGGAATCTGATGTGTCAGCTCGTTAAAAAATTGAAACTTAATGTAAACGACATTTTTAAAAACTAAAAGTTTGGCAGGCTGTCATATCCGCACGAATGCGTTTAATCCTATGAAATTTTCACACATTAATCTACTCGATAAGACCTTTCGAATGAACATTGGTTATTGTAATCAAGAAAGACAAATCAATAAGAATATGTTTGGATGCACAAAATTCAAACAAAAGAATACATATGGATTATGAATGTCCATCTACAGCAGACGAATTATTGTATAGAAGAAGCCCAACGTGGTGTATGTCTACTTTGGATCTAACTAGTAGCTACTGGCAGATACCTCTACATCCTGAGGATACGAAGTACTGTGGATTTACTTTCGGAGGGGCGGTTTACGAATTTCTTAGAATGCCATTTGGTTGAATGGATTATTTTTTGACTGTTCAGAGTTTGTATGTGTATATGTAGATGATATTTTGATCACATCAAGTTCAGAATTGGAACACATGGAACATTTAAAAATAACATTTGAAAGATTAATAGGATCAAACATGACACTCAACCTACAAAAATGTAAGTTTTTCTGCAAGGAACTCAAGTTTTTGGGACATATCATTAGTACAACTGGTATTAGAGTGCACGAATCAAAAGTAGAGGAAATACAAACTTTCGCAAGACCGTATAATATCAAATCGCTTAGTGCATTTTTGGGAGTATGCAATTATAACAGGAAATTTTGCCATAAATATTCTGAAATCTTGTTACCATTGTTCGAGTTATTAGAAAAAGGATCTAAATGGACTTGGGAACAGCAACATGAGGACGCATTCAAGAAAATCAAGTAAACGATGACACAAACGACATTATAATACCATCCAGATATTAGAAATCCTTTTTATATTGAAGCTGATGCAAGTACGTATGCCATTGGAGGAAGATTGTTTCGGATATCAGACGATACGGAGAAAAACGTAGCCTTTGTAAGCAGAAAGTTACAGGAGAGTGAAACAGAATTACAATACTACCCAACGAGAATTACTAAGTATAGTCTGGTGCGTACAAAAATGGGAAACATTAATTTTTGGATCGGAAATAATTGTTTTGAGTGATCATAAAGCGCTGTCATTTCACAACTGAGATTTGTTAAACCCTCGAATATCTAGGTGGTTTTTAAAAATACAAAAATTCAATATAAAAATCAGACATTAATGGGAAAGATAATTTGATTGCTGATACTCTATCAAGATATGGTCAAGATAAAAAGCAAGAGGAAAGAGAAAGTTCTAAAGATATAATCATAGCCCAGATAGCTTTCAAGTTGGATAAAGAATCCATTAAAAGACTCAGAGAAATTTCCAAATTCCACGAAAAGGATGGAAAATTGAAGAAATTAATGTTACATATTCAAAACGATCTAACAAAGAACCCATTTTTGAAATACCATAAAGGGGTGTTATTTGAAAAGAACGGTAATGATGATAAATGGAAAATGTATATACCAGCGAGTCTTGGATGTGATTTAGCAAAAATGTATCATGAACAGTATGGTCATTTTGGTGTTTGGAAAACTTATAAATTGCTTAATGAAAATTTCGTCTGCCATAAATTGAGATCAGTGGTGAAAAGGGAGGTCAGAACTTGTCAAGTCTGTCAAAAATCTAAAATTTCAAACAAGTGTTATGCAGGATTTATGAATTCAGTTATTCCGGAGAATGAGAATGATTTGCTAGCTGTGGATATTTTTGAGCCGTTATCTACTTTGATAGGAGGAGTCAAGTACGTTCTGGAGGTGCTCAACGTCCTTACAAAATTTGTCAAATTAGACAGTTTAAAAAAACAAACAGCAGTTGGGATAATTGAGAAAATGGAAAATTACTTTCAAAATCACAGGAAACCCGAACGAATTTTATCAGATAATGGAACACAGTTTATTTCGAATGCTTAAAAAAAAAATAATGGAACAGAATGGAGTTAAAGTGGTACACTGCAGTGTCAGAGCGCCTCAAGGAAATCCAGCTGAAAGGGTGATGCTTGGGGTGAGCTTGCAAGGTTACTTAGAGTATACTGCCACCAACGGACAATTTGCATACATTTTCAAATGAATTGAAATTTTATATACGTATTCTAGACATTATTTGAAAGTCACCAGCGAAAAAATATTTCCGAAATACCCAAAAATATATTAAATAAATGAAAAAGAAGACGCGAATTTCTCTGCATGATCGCAAAAGGAGTGGGGCCATATCACCCTCCCGAGAGAGAGAGTCATCTCAGTCAATACGTCAGACGGAGATAGATAGTGTATTCTGTGACGTATTGGATGTTGATTGGCGCTCTTTAATCGGTGATTACTATATTATTAGTGGTCGAAGGTTGATTTTTTAAACATCAATGGCATCAGTACTTACTAAATCTTATATTTTTCATATTTCTAAAAAATGTGCAAATTGTCCATTACATACTTCTTGGGCTAAATATCTGTCAAAAATAGAAACACTAATTAATTGTGTGACCCATGAAGCAACAGGCTTACCTCCAATCTTGTGAGAAAAGGGTATACATCCAGGTGAAACAATCAAAAAAGAATTAAATTTTCCTGATAAAGACACCAATAGTAATGAAGTCTGGGTCGAAATTACAAAGAAGAAATTGTTGACTGAAGCTTAGAAACGAGAATTAAAGTATGACCAAAATAAATCGGAAAACAATTATAAAGTTGGACAAAAAGTGTGGGTAAAAGCGAGCAATCGCCTGTCATCCCTCCTGTACAAGGAAATTGAAAAGTTATTTTTTTTTATAAGGGCCCATATAGTGTATCTACAAATTTTGAAAACAATGCGTACAGACAGATTAGTGTAAATAGACGGACGAGACTTTGGTGTTTACAATAGCAGGAATATGAAGCCTGTTGTGGAAAAGTGACGAATTTTTAAGTGTTCGTGATTTTTTTTCGAGCGGTTGTATTAGGTATTATTGTGACAGTATTTCGGTTGAAGATTTTGTTTGGTGTAACTATTTATGGTACATGTTCCTATTGTGATGAAAGTTTGTCAAAATTTGTTTGTTTGAAGCAAAAGAAAGTTGGGAGTAGTTGAAAAAAAACACTACCTTGTAGTCATTTATTGGAAGTTTACATTAGTGTAAGGTGGGCTTTGAAGATTGTTTCAGTTTGAAATGAAGTCTATCGTTGGCTTGAATTGAAAGATTTTTCTCACTTCATGAGGGGTTTTTTTTTGGTGGGACTATGGAAAGGGATTATTGACAGAAGCTTAGCAGAGACACTTTAAAAAAATTCATAATGTTGCACATGATTAATTCCTTGGTTGAACTATGGAACGATACAGTACAGACTAACTGAGCTTTCAAATTAATTATTATAGATTATTTACCTTATGTTTAAATAATCGAAATTATTAATTAATGTATATTATTTGCATACCTTTCATTTGGTTCAAGCGGAATTTATTCAAGTGATCAGTGTTATGAACAATTGCATATTATTATTAGAAGTAAACAATGAACATATGATGGTGACATTTCGACATTTCCCATATTATACGGTATGAATATAGCGGCAATTTCTGTAGCAACAATTGTAAGGTGTTCAGCATTGACAAGATCCACTGTTGTTATGTTTAAGTCGAAGTAAAGTAAAGTGGGAGAAATGCATAAATACGGGGGAGACGCAGAGAATAGGCATTTTGTCTTTGTCTCTTGTGTCGTGTGAAGTCCTGTAAATCGTCTAATGTGACGTCGACTGTTTGACCAAGAAAAAATACGAACATTACAAGAAACCACCCGGCAATACTGTAGGCAAGGCGCCACACTGCTAGGGTAAGTTTTGAAAGTGAAAAAATGGTTTTAAAAGTGGAAAATCAGGGACATGAAATCATAACCTCAAACGGCCGCGATTCTTATCCGCGTTTTCCTTCTTTGTAGGCTTTGGGTTTTTATTATACCTTGATGAATATAATCAAAATGAAAGGGTAATGGTATCAATAGGATTTTTATGGGGAAGTTGAAGTGAATGCTGCTTCAATGTTGCGACAATAAAACACAGAGAAGTGAATGCTGAACACCAACAACCACATTTCCTGTACCTTCGGTTGTATGTGGAGGAGTTCCAGGAACAGAGCTAATAAAATTCAAGGTGAATCGGTGCTATTGTAGTAAAAGTATTAGGCTATTGGGTATGCAAATTTAATGTGTCTAGCTGACGTTAGTAACACGTAATTTTTAGCAATAAATTCATTCATCGAACCTATGTAACAGAGGTGGAAAAGATCAGAAACTGAATAAATTATTAAAGTCCATATAGTTGTTTGAGTATTTGGGCAATTCACAGGTCACTTTAGCACCCTAGTGAAGGGGTACGTTACAAGTTTTCGAGAAAATGTTATTTGAAAAATTTGCTCCTTTCGTTAAGACCTGTCTCATGTTATAAACAAAACCCTGACTCAAAAAAAAAATCTGTATATAGAGGTGGATATATCGAAGAGATCTCACAATCCATTTCTTACATTTTCTTCAACTCAGAAGATGTCTCAGTTTTTGTGTTTTTTGCAAAATATATCTGTTTTTCCGTAGAGAGCATTTCAAAACTTATTTTCATTATATATCGAGAATAAGGCACCTATTTGTACCAGTTTATCATGCCATTTTATTTATAATGAATAAATGAAGCTTCTTCATCTCATGATTACTCGATTATTTCAGTTTTCAAGAAATGTCATCTCACTCTCGATTATTGAATTATCTTAGGTGAATTGTAAATTAATTCTCTTGAAAAAGGCAAGGTGAAATACAAAAATACTTTATTATTTACTAGCCTAAACCCGCGGCACCGCTCGCGTCGGGTTTAGGCTAGTTCATAAATAAGATAATAATAACACAGATTTATTTTTTCATTCATTTTTTTTATGTTTTAATTCTCTTTTGCTTCCGCTGGCCCATAGAACCATACCCCATAGAACCTACATAATAACATCACATATTTTTTTAAATTTATTTATTTATTTATTCACTGTGCAAATTTCCAGATAAGTGCTACGGTTCAAAAGCCTTAGCGTTAAAAACACACAGACTTTCACATTTATAATATACGTGTGTTCAAGATAAGGATGTCTATCATATGGATCTTGGAAACCGTAATAGATACGAAAATGGTTGAATCAGAGAAAAGGTGTGCAGTTTCAAGCCTAACAATATGCCGTTTAGAAAGTTTTAAAATTCCGAGTAGTTTCGGAGATATGCCTAAAAAAACGA
This sequence comes from Orchestes rusci, assembly GCA_958502075.1. Lineage (NCBI taxonomy): Eukaryota > Metazoa > Arthropoda > Insecta > Coleoptera > Curculionidae > Orchestes > Orchestes rusci. The sequence goes on along the minus strand of OY293303.1, from coordinate 51,365,641 downwards.
AATTTGCCGATTTTTTATTTTTTTCTGACGTTATTTAGAGAGATATGGAAAAACAAAAGACACTTTCTCACGGCCACTTTTCAAGCTCTACAAAACAGCGTTGAGAGATTTTCCGTACGACGTTTAGTTTCGGAGAAACCATCATCAACTTTATTTTTATACGGCGCGTGAAAAAAGTATACCATGTATTCCTTATCTTGGACACACCACACACTGTACTATAAGATAATAATAACACTTTTTTTTTTAATCATTTTTTTTTATTTTTTTTTTCTCCCGCTGGCCGTTTACCCCATAGAATCTACATAATAACAACACATTAAAAAAAAAATGCATTCTCTTATTTTTCCTCCCGCTTATCGTATAGCCCATAGAACCTACATATTAACAACACAGACTTTTTTTTTTATTTTTTTTTTATTCTTTTATTTTTTTATTTTTTCATTTTTTTTTCTAAAACACCTTTGGGTAGAGGCTGATAACTGTGCAAATTTTCAGAAAATTCTATGCTAAGGTTCAAAAGCATTAGGGAAACAAACATACAGACTTTCACATTTATAAATAAGATAATAATAACACAGATTTTCATTTTTTTATGTTTTATTCTTTTTCTCCCGCTGGCCGTATACCCCATAGAACCTACATATGTAGTAACAACACATTTCTTCTGAATTTTTTTCAATGTATGTATTTTTTTTATTTTTTTATTTTTTTTTTATTTTTTGTTATTGTGAGTGAGAAAGTAAGTAAGTTATTCCTCTATTTAGCTTAATAGCTACAATGTTTCATAAATAATAATATAATAACCCAAGTATAATATGAAAATAAACATTGAATAATAATGAAGAACAACTGTTTCAAAAATACAAATCTAAAAAAATAACATCAGGAAATTGGTGTATAAGAACGTTACAATATCTAAAAATGAAGTATAATTTGGTCTTTTAGTATTTTCTTGAATCTAGACAGGTTATCACAGTAGGTAGCAGGTTAAAATCGTGGAGTCCTTCGCATAAAATAGAATTTAACATTTGGTTTGTGGAACATTTGGTGGTCAAAATAAAATTATCACAGTTCCTAGTTTTATAATTATGGACATCACCAAAGTATCTCATAACAATTCTCTCTTGATTTAAAAAATAAATATAAAGACATCAAACACAATTTTTTGTTTCACAGACAACATACACACACCGGCAAGATTAGAGGAACGCACAAAATGTATACAAAGTTTGACTTCAATTTTCTCTAGAACTCAATGCTCGATTTCAATATATTCTTTACTGGATTGTTGATCGGCTCTTCAAGTATACATCTGACTAGTTTTCGTTATGAAATTATTCGTTTTTATACCATACACAGGGGCGAAAAGGGAGTAAAGATTTTTTGATGTTTTTTGAGACACTCTGTGGAGTGAACCGCTGACAGTTGAATATGGTCTTCAGCATCACATTGTAGCCTGATCTTTTCTTAATATCTCCGTTTTTTATTTTCTGTGATATCTCAATTTTTAACGAAAATACAGGGTTTCTAATAAAACTCTGAGATAAGTCTTCATTTTTTACTTTACATAATAACGTAATTTGTTGCCATGGTTTCTTGATGCATTTTCATTTGTCTCTGATCATTGTCCAAGTCAAGCAAGAATCACTTGAAACAATCGTTTATTTTTAAAATCCAACATAGGTGATATGGCTTCTACTGATGTGGCGAAAGCTGTAGCGTTGATTGAAAATGGCAGATCTCACGCTTATGTTTATTTATTGTCCCACAACACACTACAGAACAATTGTTATAAATGGTGCTATCTAAAAGTATAAAAAGTATAAAAAATATAAAAAGTATAAAATATAAAATTAAACAGACGAATAAGTATAAAAGACAGCTATAAATACAAATGAGACACAATAACAAAAAAGAAAAGAGGAGAACATGCGGTGTGGCTACAGTCTATTTATGTGGTGTTTGATTTGTGTCTTGGATAGTTGGAATATATCACAGCTGGAGTATCGTTCATTGTAGTTTCTGACCATCCTGTCAGAGAAAGCACTGGACCCATAATTGGTCCGGTGCCTTGCTTCGAAAAACAGCTGCTGCCGTCTGGTGCGCCACATTAACAAAAAAGGGGAGGGACCTTTTAGAGCCGCACTGTATATGGAGTATCCGATCTTGCAATTATACCTAAATCTATCATTTCATTGAGTTTATCTTGAACAGCTGAATGATGGCAAAATGGTACTGGATATGTCCTAGCTTTGAAAGTTGAGTTGTCCTTTAACTGTATTTTATGAACATATACGTTCGTCAAACCAGGTAATTCTGAGAATATTTTATTATAGTTTTCAATCAATTCTTGACAGGTTTCAGGTATATTCATTTCTGTAGATAGATTTAATGATTCAATTTGAGCCTCGTCTGTGATTCCTTTGTGAAATTGAATTTCTTTGTCTTTAATTTTCAGTATCTGTTCATTGTAGTCCAGAATTGCTTTATTCTTGATGGGCCAGTCATTACCCAAGATAAACTGATGATTTATTTGTTCCACAACCAAGCACACTACATCAAATTCCATATTCTCAATTTTAACTTGTAAATATGTCTGTTATCTGAGCCTTGTCTTACTTTTTCCAATAGCACCTGCTATCATCGCATTTGTTATGGAAAGTGATAAGATTATATCATTTTTGTCTTTAATTTTGTCGTTAAATTCTCTTGATAAACAAGTTTTCTGACATCCTGAATCTAAACGGAAAGGTTGGTACAGAACCGTAATAAATGTCTAGAGTTACATCCATGTGAGTAGTGCCCTCCTTATACCGGTTTCGTCCCGAAATTGGACTCATCAGTAAGGCAGCTGGCACCACTCACACCGATGCAACTCTAGCCACTACATACTACTTTGCACATTTACCCAGATTAGGGTAGGAGGAGGAGGGCACTACTCACATGGATGTAACTCTAGACATTTATTACGGTTCTGTACCAACCTTTCCGTTTAACATCGGATAACCGTAAAACAATGTCTCTTTATTCCATGATCGAGAGGTACAGCTCGAACATACTTCACATCTATTTGCGTTCGCAGACTTGCGAGCCAATAGATGGCAGTGGTTGTCTCAAAACAACCACTGCACATTTACCCAGATTAGGGTAGTGGCTAGAGTTGCATCGGTGTGAGTGGTGCCAGCTGCCTCACTGATGAGTCCAATTTTGGGACGAAACCGGTATAAGGAGGGCACTACTCACATGGATGTAACTCTAGACATTTATCACGGTTCTGTACCAACCTTTCCGTTTAACATCGGATAACCGTAAAACAATGTCTCTTTATCCTGAATCTACTTATATATTGCAATTTAATCCTTTTACCTGAGCTTCCAACATAGGAGAACTGAACTTCTCATCTTTCTGGTCATGATCATTTTTGTATAAGACTGTGTCGCATTTAACTTGTTTATTTATGTAATTTTCAGATGAAATTTCAATAACAGACTGATTAACTTTTCTGGAGTGTTGCTTTTCATTCAGGTGTATCATTGCTAAGACTGTAGTTTGTTCCGGGTTGTTTGGACGTTCCTCAATTTGTAAGGCTCTAACATTATATGAAGCATTTTTATCCTTGTCAGACATCCTATCGATATTTTCTTACCACTTACGTTGATAATAATTATTGATGAATCTGTTACTATAATATCTATCATTTGATCTTTCCGCAGAACTGTTTTCACGTCAAAATAGTACCTGTGGGATTGTATGTGTGATTGGAGTAAAACAACTGTTGTAGGCAAAAGTGTTTTAGAAACATCTATTGAACAACTATGATACTTGCACGTCGCGTTACAAAAGGCTTGTATTTGTACTGAGGCTGACAATCGACTGCCTTGTACCGATGCTACATACTAACTGTCTTTCGAATCTAGCCATACGAAAAAGGAAAACAATTCTTGGGGCCAGACCATAGACAAATGAACAGCTTTTGTTAATTTGTCTATGGGCCAGACTGGAACCTGGTTAAGAAATAAATATGCGACGCCGGCATGTTGGGAAATCCCAAGGATTATAATCGTTTCACGATCCTTGGAAATATCCTACCCTAATGTCGCAGACGTGGGTTCGTTACGACTATTTCTACCTGATAGTAAATGTGTTTGAAATTCCTAAAATTATATACAAATGTACAATCACGAGAGGCAGAGAAACAAAGAAACTAAGGACTGGAACAGAATTGGCACATCAAGATGTTCTTTGGTAACCCTGGTATCGTTCGGTAAACCGAACACGCCGTCCACTTCTTGTTGTGGTTGTTGTTGGGTTGTCCATCTCTTGCTGTTGAGGCAAGGTCGAATGAGGCGCTGCTGCCGGATTCTGGTCCTGTTCTGGTGGTGACGTTGATGAAGGCTCTGCGTCATCGGTTGCGACGTATGCTGGTGTAAGACGATTCATCGAAACTACGGTGTTTCCATTTCGCAGCTGTAGCGTGAAAGTTCTATCATTTCTCGCTACAGCTTTGAAGGGTCCTCCGTAGACCGGTTGTAATGAACCGTTGTAGACCTCTTGTCTGAGAAATACATGTGACGACGTCTGAAAATCCTTGAAAACGAAAGCGCGTCCCTTGTTATGGCGCGTGCCATCAACAGGGCGCAATTCCAGGAAACATCGCTTGTGCGAGAGCTTGGAAATCGATGGTGGTGGCAATTTCATCAACTGGGGAGAGGATATCAGCGACTACGTTGTCTTTTCCAGATATATGCTTGATGTCAGTCGTGAATTGTCCAATGAAATCCAATTATCTGAATTGGCGTGGCGAACATTTTTCGAGCTTTTGTTTAAAAGCAAAGGTCAGTGGTTTGTGGTCAGTGACAACCGTGAATGACCTGCCCTCGACCATAAATCTGAAATGCTTGATTGCAAGGTATATTGCAAGTATCTCACGATCGTATTTCTGTTGGGCCGGGATGAGCATCTTCGAAAAGAAAGCGAGGGGTTGCCAGTGTTGAACCACGATCTACTGGAGGGCGGAGTCAACAGTGTTGTCCGATGCTTCAGTGGCCAGAGCAAGTATCGCTTGGTCGTTGGGGTGTGCCAAGAGCGTCGCGTCGGCTAATACACGTTTGCATGTCTGGAAAGCGTCCTCTGCGTCGGCGCACCATGTCAGCTGAGCGTTGCCTTTGATGTTGTGACGCAGCAACTCGTTGAGTGGAGCTTGGGTTCTGGCGGCACTTGGAATAAAACGACGATAAAAGTTTATCATACCCAAGAATCGTCTTAACTGCTTGACTGTCTCTGGTCTCGGAAAGTTGTTGATGGCCTCGACTTTTTCTGGTAAAGGTCGCGTTCCCTTAACAGAGACGTGGTAACCAAGAAACTTGACTTCCGCGGCACCGAACATGCACTTGGATGGATTAATAATCACACCGTACTCCATTAAACGGGCAAAAAGAGTGGACAAATGTACAGAATGTTGACTTTCTGACTCGGAAGCAACTAAAATAGCGTCTATGTACACATAACAAAAGTCTAAACTACGAAGAACTTCATCCATGAAACGTTGAAAAGTCTGCGCCGCGTTACGAAGTCCAAATCCCATAAACGGAAATTCGTAGAGTCCGAATGTTGTCGTAATCGCGGTTTTATGAATGTCGTCGGCAAAAACGGAAATCTGGTTATAGGCGCGCACTAAGTCTATTGCCGAGAAAACACGTTTGCCGCGAAGAGCTTGAGAAAAATCTCCGATATGTAGAACGGGCAGCGTCCTGGCGTTTAGCGCGCGATAATCATCACACGGACGCCATTCCATGTTTTGCTCCTGTACCAAATGCAGTGGCGAGGACCAACTACTTTCCGACGGACATGCGATCCATATCCTGGAATTTACTTTTCGCGTTCTTCAACTTGTCAGGTGCCAAACGACGCGGTTTGCAAGCCACAGGAGGTCCGGGAGTGGTACGTATGTGATGACACGTCGTATGCTGGATTTCCTGGGGTGCGCCGGCGGATCAGGTGATTTCGGGAAAACGCTTGAGAAAATCGTGACATGTGGAAGTGCCTGTGATGATCTTGACCTGCGGTGTTGCCACGTTGACAGGTTTTCCAGTTGCGGTTAAGTAGGTGACGTTGTCGATCAGTCGTTGATTGCGGATGTCTACCAACAAGTTGAAGTGTTGGAGGAAATCAACTCCAATGATTGGTTTCGAAACATCTGCAATGACACATCTCCAAACAAACGGACGACGTAATCCGAAGTTTAACGTCAACGTGATGTACCCGTATGTAGCAATAGTACTATCGTTAGCCGCATAAAGTTCGTATGTTGACTTGGATACCGCTCCTCTAACACGCGAACGAGGACAAACACAAAGATCTGCACCAGTGTCAATTAAAAATGTCAATTTGGTGTCACGATCCACCACAAATAGGCGACGCGTTAAGACAGACGTCGCCGTCGTCAGTCGCCATTAACGACGGGCGCACACGTTTTCCGACACATACGCACAAGGTTGTCTGCACTTTTTTGCGTTGGTCCCATATATTGCGTGGTACCAGCAAAAATTGTCAGTCCCTAGTCGTGCGGTGATGCCGATTCCGGGTACTTTGATATTGACTGTTCGGCGTTGGAAGTTGTTTCGTTGACATCAGCACATCAAATTGAGATGATAATTTCTCAATCGTGCCACGAGTAGATGAGTCAGCAGCTTCGTTTACCACATGTTGTCCGGATAGTGTTTCAGCAACAGCATCTGCGAGATCAGGGACCGAGGAAAGAGTAACGCTGGCTTGTGTTGTCAGAATGACCTGCACCGAAGAGGGTAAGCGACTGATCCACAAAGATCTGACAACGTTGTCTGGTATTGTAGATCCAGCTAAATTTTGCAAATGTCGCAAAAATTGAGATGGTTTTCTGTCACCCATTTCTTCGTGCTGGCGGTTGTGTCAGGATATCACGCACTTCCATAGCGTACTTACTCTCCAAGTTCGCAACGATGTAGTTTTATTGTGTTTCCTCGGATTTGATTCCAGGAATGGTAAACTGACTCTCCACTTGTATGAACCATGTCTCTGGATCCTCGGCCCAAAAAGGTGGAATGCGGATCGCAACTCGGTCGACATCAGTTGCGGCTATGGCGCGACGGTGTCTGCATGGTTCCTCGTTTGCCATTGCTCAGTGAAAATCTTGAATAAATTCACAATACCGTTTGTGATTTCGCTAAGGCAAAAATGAAGCCGTAAAAAAAACTTCGCGCGTCTGATACGACCTACAACTTTCGCGCACCGATTTTCGTACTCCTATCACATTAATCACGTCGGGGTCACTAATTTATGTGATTGTATGTGTGATTCGAGTAAAACAACTGTTGTAGGCGAGAGTGTTTCAGAAACAACTTATAACACTATGATACTTGCGCGTCGCGTTACAAAAGGCTTGTATTTGTACTGAGGCTGAATATCGACTGTATTGTACCGATGCTACATACTGTCTTTCGGATCTAGAAAAGGAAAACAATTCTTGGGGCCAGACTGAAACCAGGTAAAGAAATAGATCTGCGACGCCGGCATGTTAGAAAATCCCAAGGATTATAATCGTTTTACGATCCTTGGAATTATCCTACCCTAATGTCGCAGACGTGGGTTCGTTACGACTATTTCTACCTGATAGTAAATGTGTTGAAAATTCCTGAAATTATATACAAATGTACATGTCACCACAGTACCCCTTAATTGGGTTCCGAGATGACAAATTCGAACGTGTTAATGAATCGTTGCTATGGCAGAAGAATCCGATGACAACCAGCATTACCAATCCAAAAGATCGGATAAGGGAAGCATTCCAGGACATAAACAATAATAACAACATGCTAGTTGGAGTTGGTCGATCAATTGAAAACCGTGTACAGGCCTGCATTCAAAATAATGGCGGTAATTTTGGACATTTACTCTTGTTCCGTAGTTCGTTTTGTTGATTCTGTTAATGATAAGAATTGTTCCATACCTCATTGTTCTGTTAGAGAATTTCAACACGTGGTCCGGATACCCAGCCAATGAACCAGAAATCCCAATCAGGTACCATTTTGACATAATCAAAGATTGCGAGATAAGGACACATTTTATGACGTGTATTGTGATGGACAAGTTGCAGGGTTTTGAGTGCTCAACAATACAAGATAACAGCACACAGGGTGTTCAATTTGAAAAAAATGAGTTTCTTCGTCTCTAAATCCGCTAAGTTGGGCCTGCTGTAGAAAACACCCCATATGAATTAAAGCGATTCTTTTTTCAAAAATCAATTACTTTGACTCTTACATTGAAAAATACGCCTATAAGCAAGATTCAATTTCAAATCTTTTGTTTTTGTAGCTAATTTACCAACATAATGTTTTTTTCCTAAGTTTTAGTAAATCCTTGATAGCCTGACAACACTGCACGTTCTGGCGAATAAAACCACTGTATCATATGAAGAGTATTACGCTTAATCCAAATCTCTAATCAAAAGTGGGGGTTGCTATTTGAAAAAAGTGTATTTTTTGATGCCGCGGTTTCCTATAACACTCTGTATACTCAGTAATATTTTTAAACTGTGACGTCGCTGGAACTCCATAAGTTTTGTTTTGAAAATGTTTTCTTACCTCTTTTCACAAGGGAGAAAATGGACTTCCACACACTAATGCGCCACCCTGTATATCACGTGATCGTAGGGCGCATCATCAATTCGTGGTCACATAAATCAGACTATCAATGACTTCAAGAGCTACACGGGCTAAATACCGAATTTCACTGCGATTGCGAATACGGGAGACTCTTGTAATTTGGGCGAAGGCAAAAATATCATTCGATGCCATTGAAATGCATACTATCGTACCCATCCTCGAGTTAGGGAACCCTCGGACTTGATAGAAGGGAGAATATTTTTGAGAGAGCAGACTAGTTCCCATCGCATTATTTTTTCCATCCCTTCCTTTCCCAGACTTTCGCTATTCTTGAAACGTGGGAGGCCATAGTTAAGTGGAACTGTCAAATTTCCGCTTGCCAAACGGGAATCATATGCTACCATCTACATCGTATTTGTGTTGAAAGTCAGGCTCACGCCAACTTCAATGTGAATGGTAGCCTACGATTACCGTTTGCCAAGCGGAAATTTGACAGCTCCACTCAATTCTACCGACTCAAGTCCTGTTACATAATTCAAGTCAATAGAACAGACTTCTATCAAAAGTCAGGAGAACATTTTTGCGACCACTTTCAAGAATAGGCATCATTATTTTCGAGAGAACCACGCCCAATTTACTCCCAGGGAGTGATTGCTCCCTAACTCGAGGATTTGGCCCCTGGAAGGGACCAGAGAAATGGGAGACTGCGCATCCAATTTTTGTGGAACGGCAAGGGCGCAGACATCTTGTAAGTATATATGTCAAGAGTGTCCATTCTACGTCATTTAAATGTCAATAATGTCAATAGTCCAGGATCAAAGCTTTGATCCCTTGACCCGTGACTGTTGTTGTCATGTCATGTGTCATAACATATCGAGTTTTTTTCTTGTTGATGGATGCATTCTGTGATATAAATTTAACGAGAGTTTAATTGATTTTTGTCAAATAAACTGAATTTCATCATCATAAGTCATTTCTTTTTATTCTATTATCCAAGTAACCATTTAACTAACATTATTATACCTATGATGGTATCAACACTGCAAACTAACACGCAAATCAACACTGGTGTTCCGCTCGGTCGCTGAATGCGGCCATGATTTTGACAGCTATACTTCAAAATGATGGGTTCGTAAATCTCACCGTCCGCGCATCTGTCAAACGAGTTCCACTCCCATCCACTTTCTCTGGGGCCCAATCCTCGAGTTAGGAAACAACGGCTCCCTCGAACTTGATAGAAGGGAGAATATTTTTGAAAGAGCAGACTAGTTCCCATCGCAAAATTTTCTCCATCCCTCCCTTTTCCAGACTTTCGCTATTCTTGAAACGTGGGAGGCTATAGTTAAGTAGAACTGTCAAATTTCCGCTTTCCGAACAGGAATCATATGCTACCATCTACATTGTATTTGTGTTCAAAGTCACGCTCACGCCAACTTCAATGTGGATGGTAGCATATGATTACCGTTTGCCAAGAGGAAATTTGACAGTACCACTCAATTCTACTGACTCAAGTCAATAGAACAGACTTCTATCAAAAGTCAGGAGAACACTTTTGCTCCCACTTTCAAGAATAGGCCTCATTATTTTCGAGAGAACCACACCCAATTTACTCCCAGGGAGTGATTGCCTCGAGGATCGGGCCAATCTACTCCCAGTTTGACAAGCGAAAATTTGACAGTTGCACTTAACTATAGCCTCCCACGTTTCAAGAATAGCGAAAGTCTGGGAAAGGGAGGGATGGAGAAAATAATGCGATGGAAACTAGTCTGCTCTCTCAAAAATATTCTCCCTTCTATCAAGTTTGAGGGAGCCGTTGTTCCCTAACTCGAGGATTTTGGGTTCCTGGAAGGGACGCGTCAATTGCTGACACCATACAGAAGTGAGACAAATTAGATTGATGAATAACCGCGCGGGTTGCATAGCTAGGTGGGGTCAGAGAAATGGGCCTCCCATTTCTCCGGCTGGGGTATTCCTTCATCTCGAATAAGCAATAACTGGATGCATAAGTTTTCACAATAATTACTGTGATCCTTTTGATTTATATTCAAGCATTGAATATACTATTGCCTATTTCCGTAATAACACTCGAAAGTTAATAAGCGTAGGTATCTCTACATATGTCGTGTAGCTTATTAAAAATGGGACTACAATGTGAATTTGGTCAGAAAAAATAAAAGACGAGTACAGAGTGATCCACCATAATGTCCCCCCTCTCAACTTTTTTATCTCAAGGTTTCCAAAAAATTTGAAGGTATGGTTATGTAGGTACTGAAAAATACTTCTTTTCTACGTGGGAGAATAGTTTAAAAAATCATTAGTAAACCGGCAAAATTAAAAAGTTTTTTTTTTTAAATGGATCACCCTATATTTGAATGTATTTTTGAATTCCTTCTAAGCATAATTCATTCAACATACCATATACTCGTTCTGGTAATCTTTCCTAACAAATGTATATTTAAAATCTTTCAAGAATATGTTACTGGTAATAGATAAAATGTGAAATATTCATACAGACATACAAAAGTTACAAGAGTTTAACTGATAATTTGTAGTCTCTAAACAATTAAACGTACCTGGAAGGGACTCGTCAATTGCCAAATTACTGTAAATTTGAGGCAAGTGCGACAGAAAGAGATGTAAGGGCAGTTCCTTTCTATTTTTTTTGTCTAATATTCTGTCAAAGGGCACTTTCGGAAACACTGATCCGAAGTCCCCTATCATAAATTGTCATTTGTTTCTTTTTATTAACGTAATTGGATCACTATACGCATAGAAATAACACCACTAGAAGGCTAGTATACTGTGGTCCCAGATTCGTTTCTCTATACAGGAATCTTGTCTCCTAATGGAGAAAGTTTTTAAGAAAACTTAGTGCATTCGATATCCGGTTTCAGATTTACTATCGGTCAATTGGTTTTGGAGATATCGGCGAAAAACCGAAAATGGCGGATTTCATTTTTTGCCAGTGAATCCGAAACGGCTAATTTGACAGCTATGAAAATGTGACATTATCTGGACACCTTTTTAAGACGAATAAAATGGCGTGCATGACATGTCTCAATCGTCTTTTGTTTTCCCGCAACCCGCCTCATCTTCCATTTTTCTTATGGCCGCCATATTGGTTTTTTCGATTTTTGGAAAGAGTGTAAAATTTCCAGTCTAGTGATGTCTCACAAGTGCATAAAAGATTTGAGTATCATTGAAATATCACACTTCGTAGTTGGGACTCAGTCTTATCTAAGGAGGACATGATTTATTTGTCGCAAAATATGAATAAGTACTGCATCAGCTTAAGGTCAACGCATTTAGTGTGCAGCAAATGTGTTGAACGCATTGAATTTTCAATAGAACATGGACATGCATCGAAACATTTTTGACAATTAGTGACTGTTTTTCGACAAACCCTTACAAGTTTATTTCTGTTTATAGTTGACCAAATTTATCACGGTTTTTCTAAATTGGGTGTTATGCTATGCTTATGCTAACATGACTAGCTTTTCTTTATTTGAAAAGAGAAATAGAAAATACCGGACATTTTTAACAGGTTTTGACAATTTGTTCATCAGATTTAGGTATTATTTTAATTTGAAAAGCCTAGGTACTCGTTATCAAAACATACTGTCATACTGAATCAATGAACGACAAATCAGAGCATCCTTCAATAAAAAACAAAAATTTTGCTTATAAACCAATTTTCAGACAAATTTCTTTGAAAAGAAGGCCATGACATAACTACGAAATGGGATATTATGATGACACTTGAATCTTTTATGCACTTGTGAGACATCACTAGACTGGAAATTTTATACTCTTTCCAAAAAACGAAAAATTAAATATGGCGGCCATGAGAAAAATGAAAGTTGAGGCGGGTTGCGGAAAAACAAAAGACCATTGAGACATTTTATACACGCCATTAAATTCGTCTTCAAAAAGTGTCCCGATAATGTCACATTTTGACAGCTGTCAAATTAGCCGTTTCGGATTTACTGGCAAAAAATGAAATCCGCCATTTTCGGTTTTTCGCGGATATTTCCAAAACCAATTGACCGATAGTAAATCTGAAGCCGGATATCGAATGCACTGAGATTCCTACAAATATTTTTCCATTTAACCTTTGCTGTAGGTGTAATAGGAGCCAAGATCCCTGTATAGAGAAGCGAATCTGGGACACACTGTATAAGAGTACATAAGCGGATTTGCTCACGGAGAAAGAGAGATGGAAGATCCATGTGTAAGACAGAAACCATAGGGTTTGGCAGGTATTGCGCTTGCTCTCCTCGTATAGGAGGGTATGTCTGATAATAACATAGAACTTATGATGACCACCCTATATTTGAATGTATTTTTGAATTCCTCGTGAAATTCCAAGCATAATTCATTCAACATACCATATACTCGTTCTGGTAATCTTTCCTAACATTTTATATTTAAAATCTTTCAAGAATATTTTACTGGTAATAAATAAAATGTGAAATATTCATATAGACATACAAAAGTTACAAGAGTTTAACTGATCATTTGTAGTCTCTAAACAATTAAACTCATTATTTAGGTTATCACAGGTTTTCAACTTTTTTTGCAGTTCATTTGAATTGAATTTTTTATTTAAATTGAAGCATTTTCACCAGAATTCTTACGCCTTATGTTTCATAAACCCCTATTATTATATATATTATAGAAATGTATAGTTTCTTATAACTATAGAACAACTTTAAAGTTTAGACTTACTCAAAATGCCAAAACGTTCCACTACTTTCCTGAAGAATCATCTGCTGTGAAAAATATCTAGCTCAATATTCCACTCATGTACAAAAAATCCCATAAGAGCAGTTGAATTTTCGGAGGCTTACAGCGATAACACCAAATCGAAAATACCACTCTGTCATGGCAACACAAATAAACACGTTGTCAGAGCAATCGATATGGCAACGACAATTTTTTTACACAAATAACCACGTTGTCAGGACAATCAACATGGCAACGCAAATTTAGTGAAGTTGTATTCTAGAATTCGTGAAATATTCTTCCAAATACCATTCGTGCTTTAAAATTAACCGGTAAAATTTTCACGACTGCGTGTTTTCTCTACAAATTTCACTCGACCTTTGGTCTCGTGAAATTTTGAGAAAACACGCATTCGTGAAAATTTATCGGTAATTTGTAAGCACTCGTGGTATTACCCCCGAAAATTACACTCCTCCATATACCTACTGTGCAATTTTCGCTTGATTTCGAAAATTGCATTGTTTACGTATCCATGGTCACGCTCCTTCACAACCACCTAACAACGCCTTAGTTTGTTTATTTTTCAAGTGTGACAGTTCGTATTTTGATAAAGTTTTTCGATAAAATTTCACGTTTTGGAACGGAAACAATACAATCCATTGAAAAAAATGGTAAATATTATATTCTTTGATTCAATTAGTTACCTAATTCGAGTAATTTTCTACCTTAATTACGCTCGTGCATCAAAATAATCAGATAATTTTGCATTCAAGCTTATTGCCTTTTAAAAACTACATTCGGTCATTTTCATATTTTGGAGAGAGAGCCCGACACCGGAGGTGCATGCATGAACTCATGCAGTTTTTAGGCAATAAGCTTTCAAGCATATTTATCGATAATTTTTATGCACTTGTGCAATTACCCCCGAAAATCGCCCATGTTATCAAATAATAAACAGTGCAAGATATTTGAAAATCCTGCGAAAATCTTCGAATAAGTACGGCAACATTGTTATGATGTGGGAGCGGGACAACGATTATAAACTACACAGGATTGCTCAGTTTGCCGAATCTGTCTGGCAAGGTCAAACTCGCTGTGACGTCACCACTGATGCTGGGGCGACTGCCGGCCGCGTGGTAACACCGGTTCCCGTCTATCACCGAAGTGAAGCAACGTCGGGCGTGGGTAGTAATTGGTTGGGTGACCGCTTGGGAACTCCACAGGCAGTTCGCCGTCTACATACCTGACTAGATTGATAGCAGTTTATTAATTTGAGAAGTACTTAATCAATAACTCATGCTGTAAATCGCTTTCATAGTCACTAACTGTAAAATGGTCGGAGCAAACTGTCGAATAATCTATATTATACTTGTATTTTCTTCTGCAGCGATGCACCCACTCTTTTTGTATTGTAGATGACACTAAATCCTCGCCTTTTGGAAAAGAATGGAATACTTTGCTTGAGCCTTGAATTACATTGTCAATATAGGCCATCTGTTCAGTGTCACCCCCCGGGTGCCCTAAGAACCCATTAGGATAAATGTTTAGATTAGTGGTACTATAAATAACCTGTCTCAGACCTAGGCTAGCCAGTATTATATTCGTCACCGTACGTAGTAATATCTCATCCTAACTTTTACCGTTTAATTCGAGTTTGTAAGAAACATTTAATATTGTAATTTGTTCAATAAATGTTTTTTTTATAAACTATCTCGAATCTTGAACTTAATTGGCGCAGTCGGTAGGATTCGGTTAGAAGTGCCATTTGGAAGACAAATCCTAGAAGAACCAAGATTCTTGGGACCACCCACGAAGCACCTCTTTGGTTTCTACCATTAAAACCGAATTCCTGAATTTTTCAAAGAACTCACGCAGTCCAGCTATTGGAACGACGTTGCTCTTCAGAATCTCCTGGAAACAACAAGCGTGAAACCAGCTCACTATTCCAAGTACGCAGTCCAGCCGTTGGAACAACAGTGTTGCTCTTCAGAACTCCTGCAAGCAACCAGTCAAGAGTGAACCAGTGCAAGTGTTAAGTGAACAAGTGAAAATATTTGCCTGAGAGTAAGTTTTCCTTTTCCTAATATTTTTGTAAACTGGTGCTTTTGATATTTTAATCCTTTTTTATGTCTTTTGACGTTACTGAACTATCCACTAACTTACAAGAAATCATTTCAAACATGCCTTCAGACAATCTCAGGTCAATGGCTTCCCATTTACCTAACTTTACTGGCAACCCTGAACACCTAGAATACTTCATCAGTATCATTGACGATTTTCATAAAGACTATTATGAAAGTACACTTGACCAAACACAAAAGAATTATTGTCTCGTTGTAATCAAAACCAAACTTATCCAAGATGCTGGCAATTTTATTATGTCACGACCAGACCTCAAACTTTGGCCAGACATTAAAGCTACTCTTAGGTTAA
Source organism: Orchestes rusci (assembly GCA_958502075.1). Taxonomy (NCBI): domain Eukaryota; kingdom Metazoa; phylum Arthropoda; class Insecta; order Coleoptera; family Curculionidae; genus Orchestes; species Orchestes rusci. The sequence goes on along the minus strand of OY293303.1, from coordinate 51,349,841 downwards.
AATTCGGTGACCCATTATCCAGAAACATCTTATCACAGCAATTGAACTACCTTACTAAAGAACGAAACGAATCAACCAGCGAGTATCTACTTAAACTTAAAGCTTTAACTTTCCGAATTTTTTCCAAGACACAACAAGAATACAGCGACGCTAATTCAATCAAATTGTTAAATGACCTAACAGAAAGTCAAGCTGTTGCTAACTTTCAAGCCAACTGTCCACCTGAATTACGCTCCATGATCTTAACAACTGATGTAAAAACCCTAACCGAAGTAGAAATTCTTATGCATCGCTATCAAGATGCTGAAAATACAGCAAGAATGATTGGCAGAATAAAAAACCAACCCCTAGCCCCACACAGACACACTACCACACGAAATACATTTCTACCACATTTTGTTAAACCTCAGGACAATCAACAAAATTTCACTGCCTTTCAAACCACCAGCTCGTTCCCATCTCAGCCAGTTAATATTCAATCAAGACCCGTTCAAACATATTTCCCCCGGGCATCTCAAGTATTTGGCACAAACAGAACTCCCGTGAAAGATGTATGGAAACCAAATCCCAATAACCCAAACCTCCGACTCAGAAGAGAAACCCCCATGTCTGGAGTATCAATCATTCCAAAACAAACACAAACAGTTCCCCACAGGGTCAACAACTTTTTTCAAAGTACTGGCCCACGAAATTTCGTAGCCAAGGAGTTAACCCACTTAGAATATCCTTCCGAACAAGGATACTTTGAACCGAATTTAGAACCTGAGGAATCATGTCTGTTAACTCCAGAGGAATACATTGAGTACTACAACTCTGTAACTCAACAGACGAAGACATCCCAATTTCAGAGGATAACAGTTCAGACGAAAATTTTCCCATAGTAGCCTCGGAAAAATCTCTGCCCTCGAACTAAATACACAACAAGTCAACCAGTTACCCTTCATTTCCATAAAAAACCCCCCGTGCAAACTTTTAATCGACACAGGCTCCCATGCATCACTTATTCGTCCCTCCATAGCAGAAAAATATTTCCCAAATCTAATAAAAAATCATCACAATACAATAACAACCTGTATAGGAAAAAGAAAATCTTTTGGCAAAATTAAAGTACCCTTACTAAGTGAATACAATATCGACACACCCATAGAATTCCTTTGTTACAACTTCCACGAATATTTCGATGGAATCATAGGCATAAAAGCTTTACAAAATTCCAAACTTAACATAAACTTAGCTCAACACAAATTAGAAAGCCCGAACCATCAAATTCCCCTTTACTTTCGCGAAGATTTCAATACCCAAACAATTGAAATACCAGCCAATTCTATAATCAAAGCCAACTTATCTGTAGATTTACCTCAACAAGATTATATAATGCCATACTTCAATAATAAACAAATCGAAATTCCAGCAACATTAGTAAAATCTATAAACGACCAAATTACTCTAGAAATCAGAAACATCACCAACAAAATTATTAGCTTTGAATATCACAACAATGACCTGACACACTTATTAGAAACTTTCACCGAAAACGACTTTGAATCATTTAACATCGAACAAATAGTAGAAAATCCATTTTCAACAAACCTCAACCACAATACTGACGACCCTTTTGAACTTATCCGATCAGATCATATGAATAGCGAAGAGCAAAAAGCCATCAAGACCCTCCTTCGACAATTCCCTAGTATTCTACATCGCGAAAAAGATTCATTAACATTCACTAATCAAGTCAAACACGAAATTAAAACGTGCGACGAGATCCCCGTTCATAAAAAGTCATATAGATTTCTCCATATACATAAAGAAGAAGTCCGTCATCAAATTTCAAAAATGTTAGAAGAAAATATAATAAGACCTTCAAATTCACCTTGGTCATCACCCGTCTGGATCGTTCCCAAAAAAATGGACGCATCCGGAAAACAAAAATGGAGACTCGTCATAGACTATCGCGAAGTCAACAAAAAGACCATCGACGACAGATACCCCTTACCTAACATCTCAGACATCTTAGATAAATTAGGACGAGCCACATATTTCAGCACTCTAGATTTAGCCTCAGGATTTCATCAAATCGAAATGCATCCGAACTCCATAAACAAAACAGCCTTCAATGTCGAAAACGGACATTACGAATTCTTGCGAATGCCCTTCGGTTTGAAAAACGCCCCTGCTACATTTCAACGTGCAATGGATTCTGTCCTACAGGGACTTCAAAATAAAATATGTCTCGTTTACATGGATGATATCATCATTTTTGCTTCTTCATTACAAGAACACATGGATAACCTGAGACAGATTTTTCAAAGACTTCAACAGTACAACCTAAAAATTCAATTAGATAAGTCAGAATTCCTACAAAAAACAGTAGAATTTCTTGGTCACATAGTAACTCCGGATGGTATAAAACCTAACCCAAAAAAAATTGACGCCATAAAAAATTTTCCGATACCCAAAACACAAAGGGAAATTAAATCATTTCTTGGACTCATAGGTTATTATCGAAAATTTATCAAAATTTTTTCTAAAATAACCAAACCATTAACTAACTGCTTAAAGAAAAACAAAAGCGTAAGACATGATATGGAATTTGTCAAAGCATTCGAGACGTCAAAGAACATCCTTATAAACGACCCAATACTTCAACACCCCGATTTCTCCAGACCTTTCATCTTAACCACAGATGCATCCAATTATGCCATTGGCGCCGTCCTATCACAAGGAAAGATAAACAGCGACCTCCCTGTTGCTTTCGCAAGCCGAACACTTAACCCAGCTGAATGTAATTATTCAACTATAGAAAAAGAGACCCTTGCCATTATATGGGCCGTAAAATACTTCAGACCCTACTTATTCGGACGAAAGTTCACTATAGTTTCTGACCATAAACCCCTTCAATGGTTATTCTCCCTAAAAGAGCCCAATTCCAAACTCGTCAGATGGAGATTGAAATTAGAAGAATACGATTACGAAATCGTATACAAAAAGGGTAAGCTCAATGCTAATGCTGGCGCACTTTCTAGGCCCCCTCTCCAACTTAACACTCACGAGTTAGAACAAACCAAAGAAACACAAGATACGTCATCATTAATTAACTTTGACAATAACCTCGATTCCCCAACCCTGCTTAATACTGATCTAGAACACCTCGACATGCTCGACGCATTCCTCGAAGACTTATCATTAACAGAAAATCAAAGAACTGCGAAAAGAATTCAAAAAGAAAACAACTTTGTCCCCAGTATAGGCAAACAAATAAAAATAACCGACCATAGAAATCACCAAGACCAACTCAACAAAAAATCAACATAATATCCGATATCCTAATTAAACCTGCAATCTCTCAAGAACAACTAGAAGACACTGACAATAATACGGTACATACATCCCACGAAGACCCCATTTTAGGTATACCTTTAACCAACAAACACCTGAATCTCTTTTCAAATCAAATAATTTTCAGACTAAGGAAAGTAACAGATAACTCAAAAACACCATTCACACGTAACCACGAAAAACCATTCCCTAATAAAACAAGACAAATATTTCACCTACCACTCAATGCCCCTGACAATACCATTTTACAAATCATAAAAGAATACATACCCAAAGGTAAATATGGACTTTATATCCAGAACGAAAGCTTAAAACATAAAATTTTAGAAATATTCAGAAACAATTTCAACTCCCATTCATTCAAAATTCAACTTTGTGAAACTTACGTAGAAGACATAATCGACAAAGATACGCAATTGGAAAAGATTAAACTATATCACGAAACCAAAACTAGTCACCGAGGTATGACAGAAAATATCTCCTCCTTGAAAAAGAATTTTTATTGGCCTAACATTGAACAAGACGTAAAAGACTACATAAAGACATGTCACATCTGTAATACCTCTAAATACGAAAGAAAACCTTATAAACTAGTCTTTAAACCAACCCCTATAGGAAGTAAACCCTTCGAGCATATATATATAGATCTATACTCACTCAAAGGAACCAAATTCCTAACAATAATTGACAGTTTTTCAAAATTTGCCCAAGCCATTAGAGTGAATAGCGAAAACGCTATTGACACTGCCAACACTTTAATTTCATACTTTACGGAACCAACACGGAATACCGAAGAGAATAATATCCGACAATGGAACACATTTTAAAAACCTCATTGTTCAAGACCTTTGCAAACTCCACCGAATAGAACACCACTTCTCCACACCCAACAATCCCAATTCCACATCCCAAATCGAAAGATTACATTCCACCCTAAGAGAAAGTGTAACCGCCCTGAAACAGGAGATACCTAACAAATCGATCGATGAACTAGTAACATTAGCAATTTTAAATTATAACAATAGCACACATTCCACCCACGAATATACCCCTTTCCAAATCATCAAAGGCGATTTAAACTACAAAATACCCATCGAAACCAATTCTCGTGAACTACAAACAGACTACATAAATGACCTGAACGAATTCTTCAACCTAGTTATTCCCGATATCAATAAAACCCTCATTCAAAAACAAGAAAACACGTTAACAAAAATTAACCGAAATAGAGAACCAGATATTGAAGTAAGCGGAGATCAATACATAAAAACTAACATAAGAGAAAAAACGGCACCTCGCTATAGATTAACAAACATAGACAACAGAAAGGTTAATAGAAACAACCTCAAAAGACACTCTCGTTCCAGATGTCAACCACAACCTGGACCATCGTCATTCTCTGTATAGGAATAGCTGCCTCATCCCAGCTTGACCCTTATGAGATTAGACCAATAAATCATATGTTATTACCAATTAATTTAGGAAATGCATATATTATAGACAACTACAATACGGCTCATTATCATATTAACTTAACCTTAATTAAAATTAGTATAAACCAACTTAACGACACATTCAACAAAATCGAATTCATAGATCCTCCACCCAAATTCAACTATCACCATTTAGGTTCTTTATTAAAACTGAAAACAAATAATGTAAAAACTCTGATTAACGAAATAGTAGGAGAACTGCACAAAATAACCTATCACAATAGAGTCAAGAGAGGACTAATCAATCTTGCAGGATCCCTCCAAAGATACTTATTCGGCACAATGGATAATAATGACAGAATAGAATACGACTCTTACATAAAAACTTTAAGTGAAAACCAAGAAATAAACAACAATAATATCAAAAAACAAAATACCCTTCTGAAACAAGTCACCGAATCTTTTCATAATGAGATAGCAAGAGTTTCCAAAAATCAAGACCTCATCAAAAATACTTTGAACAGTCTTATGGCTGGAGACATTCACCCATACACTAATACAGTGGCCAACAGTATCACCTTAGATGACATTATCCTTCATTGCAGAAGATTAAAAGACTTGATTGACCACATTCAAATTGCCATCAACTTTGCTCAAGCTAATATCATGCATTTTGCCATTCTGAAAACTAATGAACTCGAACTAATCCTAGACCAAATACCTAACGAAAACAAGATCCCTTTTGACAACACCAACAACTACTACGAAACGATGTATACAGAAGTTCTAGTAGAAAAGGATTTAATTATCTTAACCATTAAAACACCAGTAATCTCACCCCAACCCTATTTATTGTATAAAATATTTCCCACACCCAAACAAAACCAAATTATCAACCTCAAGTACCCCTACAATTTACTCTCAGCATCAGCATATTTCAACCTGAAACAAAATTGTAAAAAGGTTGAGAAAATCTACCTGTGCTCACTCAATGAACTTAAACAAGATGAACCCTGTCTATACGAACTCACTAGGAACATGCCAAAGAATTGTGAATCCATACCTATAGAATATAAGAAACCCACTATAACTAGACTCCCTGATGGACAAACCTTAATGATTCCTACAAACGCAACTTCAATTAGTTTTCAATGTAAGAAAACTACGTCGTTTGAGATTATTATTGAACCCGTAACCATAGACAATAAGGACTGTAAACTAATTATAGGAAACATGGTAATTAGCCCTAAGAGTAACAGTAACCTTAACTTAAATTTGAATTTACCTAGCTTGAATACAAGTCTGATAAGACCTACCAATATAAAACCTTTAGAAATAGAAACTGTAGATCACGACCAAATCAAACAAGTACTCAGCAACGTAGAAGCCTTTAAAATTCAAGACCTAAGAAACCTTACTCCTGTGGAGAAAAACAGCTCCTTCATTTTTATTGTTATAATCATAATCATTATCATCATTTCAGCATCTGTAATCACCATTTTGTACTACCACAATAAATGTAAGAAAACTAATATTAAGCAACTAACAAATATAGAACTTAAGGAAAAAGAACCACTTTCGCAAACATCTCCAATATTTGCTCAAGCTTAGTGAGGGAGAAATTACATTGTCAATATAGGCCATCTGTTCAGTGTCACCCCCCGGGTGCCCTAAGAACCCATTAGGATAAATGTTTAGATTAGTGGTACTATAAATAACCTGTCCCAGACCTAGGCTAGCCAGTATTATATTCGTCACCGTACGTAGTAATATCTCATCCTAACTTTTACCGTTTAATTCGAGTTTGTAAGAAACATTTAATATTGTAATTTGTTCAATAAATGTTTTTTTTATAAACTATCTCGAATCTTGAACTTAATTCTTGCTTTTTAAGAGCTAATTGATTGTTTTTGCACACAGCAACGGCACCTATTCTCCCAGGCATAATGAACTAAAATAATGTTTACCACTGGAGTCAATTATTATTAAACAAGAAGCCTATTTGCTCAGAGAGTAGTGCCCATTTAATTTACCTTCGTGTGAACTAAATGCTCCTTCTTGTGCTAAATCGAATTATTGCTACACACCCTCAATCGTTAACACAACGAAACGAATAAAATATGTATTTGTATATTTTCGGCAACTCAAACTACATTAAAAGTACTTGCTTGGAAAAACAGAAACTATTGGACAAATTCACAACACAAGACACACGATCAACGGCTAAATGAAAATAAACCATTGACCTCTAAATTGGTTAGAGGTCAATGAAATAAATAAACCAATGGTGACGTCACAAAAACTGCCAAACGTACGTTAAATGGAACTGAGCAATCCTGTGAGTGTGTAGTTTATAATCGTTGGGAGCGGGAGGCGTGATTTCTAAACCTCATGGATTTGTGAATGAGAGGCCGCCAATTGGCTGCAACATAGCATGACTCCGCCTTAGAAAAATAACCGCGTTATTTGAAACTGGAAACATTTCAATAAAGCCATTCCTAATTTTGTATTACAAAAATGACGAAATATATCATAAGCTGAGTGTTTTAGAATAAGATGCTGATCCTTAAAGGTGTAGATTCTTGATGTAGAATGTAGGTCCGCTTATTTTTGACATAGGTACACTGTTGAAAATTTCAAGATATTATGTCGGTTTTTGATCAGTTAATTCCATGGAGACCGCTTTCCATAATTTGATCAATACAAAATTTGAATTCAACCCTCAATAAAAATCTAGAATAAACGATCCGACATTGGAGAAAAAAGATTCTTGAAATGTAGGTTATTAGTTCAGAAGCTTTTAAGAAAAATTAGATTTTTTCTAGAAACAAAATTCGTATGTTCAACCGAGGTTCAACCACCAAGTGCTCTGCAAGGGGTCTATACGTTGTTTTCATAGTATCAACACCTAACTGATGAAAACAAAATTGAACAAAAATGCTTGTCTATCAAATGAAACAGATATTGATGTATCACATATTTGTTCAGAAATTTAACCAGAAGGTATTTTAATATACCTATTTCCTATTTCCTTATCTCACCTACTAAATTAATAATATTCTGTGCTTTTATAGTTGCGCAAAAAAACACTATTGCAGCTCTTAGTCTGTTATAAATAGTTTAAACATGGCCAGTTTATTTCAATGAGAGTTGCTTTCCCCTTTTTTTTCGGCGCAGCCTTATAATAAAATAGGTATGTCCAGCGATGGTCTAACCCAAGAGAGCAAATGTACCAAAAATATCATTTTTCGGCAAAAAGTAATTCTTTATAAAAATACATATTTGCTTCAATGAAAAATACAACTAGGTATTCTTGATGAGAAAAATATTCATTGTTGTCATGATAACAGAAACCAATACAATGTCCAATAGTCCAATATCATGATACTATGTTTGTCGTAGTATCATGGTCCAATATGATCCAAATACTCATAGCCCAGTAGAGATGTCGGATTTTTGAAAGAATAATCTCAAAAAAAAAAAATATTTTCAGGAGTGCTTGTGGACTGCCTCTTGAGCATTGAACCAAAAAATCTGACTCGAACTCCTGGTACGTTTTGCGCTGAAGAGGTGGTTTCCTGAACATTTTTTTAGAGCAAAATGACTTAAATAAAAGTTATAGAGGACCAAGAACTAGCAGATAACTTTGCCCTATAACATTCTATGATAGCTCTAATACCAAACGAGTTAAAGCGCATCAAATGACAAAAATAAGCTGAGGAGTGGGTTTTGAAAAAATTTTTTTGCAAATAAATCCTGATGGATGCAAGTTTCAGAGAAGCAAAGGCTGAACAACTTTTCTTCATAACTTTTTTCATGATCCCTAGAAAAATGTTTCTGAAACCACATTCCTGTTACCAGAGGAATTTTGTCATTTGTTGCGCTGTAATTCATCAAATTTTAGAGCGAGTCAGGTTTTTTGATTGGATGCTCAGAATGCAGTCCACAAGCATCCCTGAAAATATCATTCGCTGTTTGGATTTTTTTTTGCCGATCCCTATAAGCCGACGACAACTTTACAGGGCTATAAACATTGACTTTAAATATAAAACTCAATGGCTATAAACTAAAAATCACACAAAACATATAGGTAGGTATAGTTGAATGTTGAAAGATAACACAACACAAATAATCTCCTGCGAAACTTGCAAAAGCAAAATAAAATCACACAGATTGATAACTTAGGATTTGATATTTTCTGAATTCAACTCAAAACGCATATAGATAGGTAAAGTTGTTAAGTCCGTATACAAAATCCAAAATAATCAAAATACCATAGATGAATTTTCAGAATATTGAATAATATACGCCGACGCCGGAGCCTAACAGCTGATCGAGTAAACACGTTGCACACGTTGCACACGTGACCCTTCTTGGCCAATAGCGTCAACCCCATTCACAAGTCCATGATGTTTAGAAATCACGCGAGCGGGAGCTACATATAGTCGCAAGTGTCAAAAGACGTCGACACTAGCCTAGTTTACATCGATAACTCGTTAAGTTCGGTCCGATAGGACCAAGCTGGTGGGGATAGTACGGTAGGACCAATGCTTGCTTCCTGCCCGTTTACACCGTCTTGCAACGCTTGAACTAAATGTGTACGCCCGCAATTCGTCAAATGTCAAAAACAAGTCGAAATTATTCATCAACACAATTCGTAATAAAAAAAAACATGAGTAAGTACGCTCAGATTGCCTTAGAAACTCAGAACCAACACAATTCACAATAATAACAATCAACATAACCTCATAATTTTGATCCAGATCGAACCAAATTTAGTTCGGTACACTTGCTGGCGAGTACCGAAACAAGAGCGGACCAGCTTAGTCCGCAACTGTTTACACCATTCGAACCAAATATTTGGTTCGGATATAGTCCGAATTTGGTACTTGGTCCGCGGACCAAGTTGTCGGTATAAACTAGGCTACTCTGTTCACAGTCTGGTTTGATACTCCGAGCACTCGCAGTGTTGCCAATCAAAAGATAGAAGAAAATCTATAGAAGTATGACTTCTATCACAAAAGATGTGGATAATGAATCTTTCCACAAAATACTTGAAAAATATTTGAGAATGATTTTTAGAATTGATCGCATTGATGAAAAACAATTGTTTAGGTCCATATTTCTCTCTTTTGGTAATTCAAGATTCATAAAGAATGAGATTTTTTGTTATTATTGGCAACAATGTTAACTATTCTCGAGCATATTATGATGAGCATAGAACAGATTTCCTGACGATACTTATATGTACATACTGGGGCAAGCGCAGTATCAACCAAACCCAACACCTTTTTCCCTTTCTCCGTGAGAGACTTCTCTTTCAACTAGCCTTCTAGTAGTATTATTTCCATATACTTATAAATACAATATACCGCGGGCAGCTTGTCGGGACTCCCGCGAGGATGTTGAAACAGACATATACTTTTACACATAAGTCTGTCCTTGGTTAGGAGATTGAATTATGCGCAGAATCGATTTTCGAGAATTGTGATTCGCCGGCTGAAACATGGCGGAAACAGTGCTGCATGCTTAATATCAGCTGTTGTATCGACGTATTTTTAAATTTTTCGCGGGATTCCGAAAAAAAATGACGTGAATTCACATGTGGGGTGAGTGATAAATATTATGAGCATGAGTGGAAAATATGTTCATGAATTCATCTTATCTGATCCAGGATTTTGTGTTTAGGTGTGAGATTGCAAAAGATTTAACATTTTTGTGCAACAAAATCCCCACAAAATATTATTTATTATTGATTCAAAAACGATTTGAATTAGTTTCGTGATTTGTTCTCGATTATACATTGAAATATTATAGTTACTTAATAGTTTTTGAAGCAATATAGGTATCACCAGAGATTGGTAAGGTTTTACTTTATAAACTTTGTGTACCTAGGTAGGTATAATGTTTTTGTCATTATTATCGCTCATATTTATAACAGTTCGAGGTATTTACGGTAGATATCTTAAATCAAGTGAGGATAATTCAGAGGTAGGTGAATAGACGATAGAGAGTATAGACCGATATCGGCGTTCTTCTAGTTTTGTAACAGAAGGAGTAATACACGGAGATTTGAAAAATCAAACAGCTCTTTCTTGGTTTCCACCATATTTGTATTCATAAGTATGTTTTTCACTAATGAAATAAGGGTAAAATCCATCAATCAAGCTTTTAGAATATGCCATAATATACATAAATAAAACAAAAGCTCCCATAAGCGGGCAGTCACGGTTCCAGCTTTTTTGTTCGCTTATGGGAGGTGCCCGCTTAAGAGAAAATTTCATCGAATGTTCATCTTATACTTATAAATAAAAGTATATACAAATGTGTTAAAACATAGATTCAAAATTGGTTCCAAGAAATTTGACCGTTTAAGGGAGATAATCGCTTATTAGAGCTGCCCGTCAAGGACTTTATTATAAAATCAAAAGAAAATAGTAATTTTCTGTGCGGTAGTGCAATCACACAGTTCATAGGTCTTACTAAACTTTCTAACTTTATACTTACTTCTCAGAGACACTTCGACAAACTGTTCCAGACCTTTCCAGTTTTCAAGTTTAAATTTAGTGAAACTAACTTTTAACTTTATACTTACTTCTCAGAGACACTTCGACAAACTGTTCCAGACCTTTCCAGTTTTCAAGTTTAAATTTAGTGAAATATCCATATAATATGTACCATTTTATAATATAGTCTTATTATAAAATGTATGTACTTATATGGAAATATCTTATAGGTACAATTTTTGATGTATAACTGGTAGTGATCGACCGATATGACTTTTTTAGCCGATACCGATAATGTCCTGGCCGATACCGATATTATTATATCGGCATATTGGTCATTATTATAGCACTCATTATTATTATTAATATTTATTGTGGACAAAACATGTTTTATATCTTTAATTTAAATATTTCAAATTTGTAAACTCAAATCATTTGTCGCGCAACGCAAGATGAAAACCTTAAAATAGAACTTTGACACCGTTCGTGTTTAAAAAAAAAAACGTGTTTTTTATCCAAAAAAAAACGGGTCAATTTGGAAAAAATAATTTCTAATTTTTGTTTGCTGTTTTGTTAGTTATCCATTAACAACTCATTTACGTAATTTGCAATGATTCTTTGTTAAAAAATGGTTGAATATAAGGTCTGAGGACCATAGTGAGTTTTTCAAAATATGAATCTGAACAAAATTAGGTTTATTGATTTAGTTTCTGAAATAATATTTGGGTTTGATTTTTTTCAAGTTCTTTTATGTGTTGTTGTATTTGATGAAGGAAAAAAGTCGTTTTTTTTGGCAGTGGGAAAAAAACGTATTTTGTCGGAAGGAAAACAACGGAATTTCTTTCACTAGGCAGTAGCCACCGCTGTACTACACGGTAATTTTCAGTATTGTGGGGATTCAATGAAATTATTCTTGATTTAGACTGTTTTTGTCCTAAATGATTCCTCTGTTTGAATAAAAATGTTTTAAAGCTTGCTTAAACATACAAACAAACAGGTGTTATTTTCGTCCCCTAAAAGTAAGAGCAATTCCGTGCTCAGATATGAATTTTGCATGTCAAACAGCCCTCATATACCAAATTTCATCAATATAATTTGATTATTTCGAAAGTTAGTCAAATAAATCAAGAATTAAAATTCAACTTTGACACCCTGTATCTCTGTTGATATCAACTCTCGGGATAGACAAGTTCGGGACGATCGAAATAGTTTTGTAAGAGGAATCTGCTGTAAACAATCCAAAACAACGGTAGCACAACAAAGAACAAACAACCATGAATCAATAATGGCGTCTTTTCAACGTTCCCGTTCAATTCAGCCGGCTCTAGCTCCTTGTCCGTCTCCGTCGTGACAATTTGGAACCGAGCCAATAGGAAATGGTATTTCGCGCATGGGTAGTACATCGAAATCCTAACCAAGGATTGCCTTATGGGATTCTTCTGTATTCTCCTTCTCACTTCTTCGCGGGAAATCCCTCTCATTTGCCTTATAGGACGCACGCGGTATATTGTATTTATAAGTATATGATTATTTCTATGGGTTGGTATCTTTGATTTTTTTGACGTGCCACTCATGGCTGCGTTCCGAAAACTAGCGCTATATTTAAGCGGTCCAGTGACATGATTCACTGTGCTACAGCACAGTAGTCTAGCGAAAAAAAAAAGTTTCTTTCGCTTTATCGCAGGAACTGTGTTGCAGTGGTGGAAGTTATCATTAATGTCATTTCAGTGAGATCGCTCGAGAAAAGCGATGCAGCGCTGCAGTTCCTCTTACGCGGCCATTGAAAAATGCAGACAGCTCATTGTTCTGTTTTTTAACTTGAGGTTGAGGTTATGTCACCTATTATTTCCTTAAAATATTATTTCTATTTGGATTTTGATTATTGGATTTTGGATTTTAAGAAGATATCTATATGTAATTAAAATTCAAGATTCACATTGGGATTTTGTGCAGGGTTTTTGACATTATTCTAGATACTTATAAAACTATGAAACGTTTTGTGTTGGATTATCATTAACATAAAAATTGGCCTTCCTTCACTCAACTCAATTTTTCAAAAATATTACCTATAATTTCCTTTTAACATCATTATATTATAAGTAGCGAGTAGCACCTGATCTATTGTACCTACCTACTATTTCCTAACGAGCTTAACTTGGACCCTGGAAAATAGGTATAGATACTACTTAAGATAGTCGATGTTTCAACATTTATGCATTTTGCGGTTTTTGAATTGATACCTATAATAATATTCTCTTCAATATGCACAAAAACCACGAGAACGAGAAGTCACAGACACTTGAAGAAAAAATAGAAATATCTACCAATATCCTTCGTCCTTTATCTTAGCATTTATTCACTTATATTATATTTATATTAATTATTATAACCTCGAAATCAGACAGTACTGACAGTAGCTTTATGTCAGGTTTACACTCATAGTGTTTTCGATTGGGAAAACAAGGGTTGCACTGGGTTTGACCTCGGGCAAAACCAGTTATGATGAAAATTTGCTCTAGGGCAATCCCAATCGAACATACATTTTTCATCGAGTGCTATAATATTGCACGGTTAAATTCCGATTGAATTGAAATTGGAATCATTGAACTTCTTGAAAATCTAATATTATTATTATGTTGTCTCTGCGTAGCGGCTGAAGTGATTCTGAACTAAACTAATTAGAAGTCCATTTCTCATTGCCAAATGACAAAATCTTGAGACCAATCAATAGTTTTGTATTATATAGATCATAGATACTAGGAAACATTTTTTTGAGAAATTAGGTATATGCTTTTAGACTGTTGTCCCAGAAAAGGTCGAGCCTCATTTGACGGCTGACGGGTCTGAGCCTGAGCGCGCGGTATTTTCACTCGCCGTTAGTAGCCTAGTTTACACCGACAACTTGGTCCGCGGACCAAGTACTAAATTCGAACTATATCAGAACCAAATATTTGGTTCGAAAAGTGTAAACTGTTGCGAACTAAGCTGGTCCGTCCTTGGTTCGGTACTTGCCAGCAGGTGTACCGAACTAAATTTGATTCGATCTGGATCAAAATTATGAGGTTATGTTGATTGTTATTATTGTGAATTGTGTTGGTTCTGAGTTTCTCAAGGCAATCTGAGCGTACTCACTAGTTATATGATGGGTTCCTGCAGACCAAACACTAATTCTGCAAGCCCAGCATTCCCGACCTATTTATACCAGATCACGCCCGGAGACAGCAGATTTAGATTCAAGCCGTCATTCAACACGTATCTTTAAAACCAATCCAGTCCTCAATAATATTTGTATAATTCTAATAATTGTTAATACCAGTAAAAATAAAGTTTTTAAAAAGAAACTTCGGCCAACCTGTGTATTAACTGGCGCAGTCGTTCGGATTTTCGAGATTATCGAACGAATATCGATAATTAGTTCGAGTGAACGAATCGGGAAAACGGACTTACTAGTTACAAGTGCAACTTGGATATTTGCCTGAACTCAGACATACATCGCTGGATTCATCGGATATTGCTGATTTGGAAGGACAAGCATCGCCTACCAGTCAATAATTAAGAATGGAAATGAAGACATTGATGATTTTAATGTAAGTGCAATTGAATCACTTTAATTTGTTTGAATTACTGTTTTAAATTGGTTTTCCACGGACTGAATCTATTTTCTCAAATTCTTACTTTAGAATTTTAAAATTGAGAACATAAATAATATAAATAGCAATTTCGAAAGAAATATAATAATAATGGATCTAAGACCAGAATTTTTAAACTGTGTGCCCACATTTGATGGCAATCCAAATGATTTAAATAGGTATCTAGCAGTTTGTCAAAGTTTAATTGATACATTTTACAAACTAAATGAACCGAATCATTTTCAGAATATTTACTTGATAAATTGTATAATAGGGAAACTGTCAGGAAACGCAAAGTTAGTTCTTGGTACGCAAAGTATTACCACTTGGGACGCTTTGAAATACATTTTAAGTAGACACTTCGCCGACCAAAGAGACGAAGCATGTTTAAATAGGGATCTTGTAATGTCAAGACAAACCAATAATGAAACGCCCAGTCAATTTTATGATAGGATTCTTCATATTTTAAATTTGATATGTTCATACATAAGTATGCACGAAGAAACCGAGGAAGGAAAAGTAATTAAGAGAAACCTTTATAACGAGCTAGCCCTCAAAACATTCTTATCAGGATTAAAAGAACCGTTAGGGACAACAATTAGGTGTATGAGACCTACAGATTTACCAGAAGCATTGCAATTCGTAATGAATGAATCTAAGATGCATTATTTCCAAAATCTAAATAACAATAACAAACCTTTTTCTCAACCCAATCAATCCAATCGAAATAACTCTTTAAATAATCAGAATTTTGGAAGAAACGATAATAATTTTGAGCATAGATCGAATTACCGACCTAATTATAATCTTAGAAATTCACATGCTCCATTCGGAAGAAATAACAATTGGAGACAACCAAACCCGAATTTCCATAATAATTACAACCAAAATAATCGTTTCAGACCGAGCAATAATAATAATACAAATGTATTTAAACCAAACCCAAACAAAAATGTCTCACAACCAACGCCAATGAGCGGAGTTTCCACATCGTATGGAACTAACAATTTTAGACAAAATAATAATAATCAAGGGAGAAACTTCCTTAAAAATCAACCCTCACAACCAAGAAATTTTTCTTCTGAAGAATTATTTAATACAGAAACAAGATCAAACTTTGACTCAGCATACGAAGCTGTTGAAAATCAACATCAACCTTTACAAAATAACGTCGATTATAGTCTACGCGAGAACTATGAATATGACACAAATAATTCATCACGTCATGAAGAAAATAATAATGATCATGTAAATTTTCACGCGGATTCGTCAACAAAGCAGGAAACTTAACACCACCCGTATTTTCATTGAATAATACTAACACGAGTGAGTTATCCTACATAGAATTCCCAGAAAATAAAATTAAACTATTAATAGATAGTGGATCTACAAAATCATTTCTAGACCCGAATTTAGTAAACAAACTTTATCCACAACACATTAGATATGACCCATTTGTTGTGTCAACAGTTTTTCAACAATCTGCACATAAACATTCAGCAGAAATTCCCGCTTCAAATATTTTTAATTTGCCAAACTCTCAAACTTTGAAATTTTATCTTTTTAAATTTCATCATCTTTTTGACGGTTTAATAGGACTCGATAATTTGAAAAAGTTACAAGCCACCATCAATTATGATAAAGGATATTTAATTACACCATTTTCAAAAATAAAATTGAAATTCGAGCAAACTAAACCCCAATTAAACAACATAACTATACCCCCACGTACAGAACAAGTTATTAAAATTAAGACGAGTATAAGTAATGGTGATATATTAATGCCATATCAAAAATTAAACAATTGTGAAATACCCAATTCCATATTACATGCAAAAAATGGAAATGCATTGACAACAATTATTAATAATACTTGTGAAGCAATAACGTTAGATATATCAGAACCATTTGAAGTTGATCAATTTGAACAAAATGAAATGGAAGTTATAGATACAAATTTTATTTCCAATAGTCCACATCAATCCCAGAATTTCGACATAAATCAAATACGAACTGATCACTTGAACCCTGAAGAGAAGAACGAAATTTGGAAACTTTGTCAAGAATTCTCAGATATATTTTACCAAGAAAACACTCAATTAACATTCACCAATCAAATCAAACATTGCATTAAGACAAGTGACGAACTACCAATCTATACAAAGACATATAGATACCCATTCATACATAAAAAAGAGGTAGAATCACAAATTAATAAAATGCTTAATCAGAACATAATAAGACCTTCGAACTCACCATGGTCATCGCCTATATGGGTTGTACCAAAGAAACTTGACGCGAGCGGTAAACAAAAATGGCGAGTAGTAATTGACTACCGAAAATTGAACGAGAAAACTATCAATGACAAATACCCGTTACCAAATATTAATGAATTACTTGATAAGCTAGGGAAATGTCAATATTTTTCTACTTTAGACCTTGCAAGCGGTTTTCACCAGATCGAATTAGACGAAAATGATATACCAAAAACAGCTTTTAACACTGAAAACGGACATTTCGAGTTTACAAGAATGCCGTTTGGATTAAAAAATGCCCCTGCGACATTTCAGAGAATAATGGACAATATTTTGAGAGGTATACAAAACGAAAAGTGTCTTGTTTACCTTGATGACATAATAATTTTCTCAACTTCTTTACAAGAACACTTGGAAAGACTAAGATCTGTTTTTAAACGATTAAGACAATCAAATTTCAAAATACAACTTGATAAAAGTGAGTTTTTAAGACATGAAGTAGCATACTTAGGACATATAGTAACTCCGGAAGGTGTTAAACCGAACCCCAACAAAATAAAAGCAATAAAAAACTACCCTATTCCATCAACAACGAAACAAATTAAAAGCTTTTTAGGACTCTTAGGTTATTATAGACGATTTATAGATAACTTCGCAAAGATCACCAAACCACTAACTAAATGTTTAAAGAAAGGGACTAAAATAGAACACAATAAAGAATTTGTAGAATGCTTTGAAAAATGCAAAAACCTTTTAATTAACCAACCAATTCTACAATATCCAAATTTTGAGAAACCATTTAATTTAACTTGTGACGCTAGCAATTTTGCATTAGGAGCCGTACTTTCACAAGGCCCAATTGGAAAAGATTTACCTGTAGCATATGCCTCGAGGACATTGAATGAATCTGAACAAAATTATTCTACCATAGAAAAAGAATGTCTATGTTTAGTATGGGCGACAAAATATTTTCGACCATACCTGTTTGGGAAGAAATTCAATATAATAACTGATCACAAACCACTACAATGGTTATTTAATTTGAAAGACCCGAACTCAAAACTAGTAAGATGGCGACTTAAACTTCAAGAATTTGATTATGAAATAACTTATAAAAAAGGTAAAGCTAACACAAATGCTGACGCGCTTAGTAGAATCGAACTACATACAAAGGATACTAATGATGACATAAGCAATTTAATTTCATATGTAGATAATTTTAATAAGTTATTCGAATCAACTAGAAACCCTTCAACTAGTAATGTGACTGATTATAATCCAAGAAATTTAGATAACATGTCAATAATAGCTCAATTAGACGAAACCCCTGAATTAGATATACAAGATAATGTAAATGATGATGAAACCGTACATACAAATCGATCGGAACACCCAATTGTAGGGATACCAATTATTGAAACAGCAATAAATTATGGTGCAAATCAAGTAATCGTTTCAAAAGTTCATCATTCTCCAGCCAAGACTAAATTGTTAATTCTTTTCGAAAGAAAAAGACGATTTCTCTTGCAGTTATCCGAAAACAATTTTGAAAACGACATAATGCAATTCGTTAAGAGTTTCATTATTCCCGGAAAATTGTATTCAATATATTTTGAAGATCCAACAATTTACGAACCATTTTGTGAAATAATACGAAAAAACTTCAAATACCCATCAATCAATTTTAAAAGATGTACGATCAAACTCATTGACGTACTCGATAAACAAGAAATACCGATAATAATTCGAAATTATCATGAAGGAAAATCGAACCATAGAGGTATCGAAGAAACTGAAGAAAGAATTAAAACTAAGTATTATTGGCCAAATCTCAAAAATGCAATCCAGACCTTTATTAATCAATGTAAAATATGCCAAAAGAGCAAATATGAAAGACACCCTGTAAATATCGAGTTAAATGTAACACCAACAGCAATGAAACCCTTTGAAATAATTCATTTAGATACGTATACATTAGAGAAGACTAAATTCCTAACCATAATTGATAGCTTCTCAAAGTACGCACAAGCTTATTATTTGAACTCAACTGCAGCGACAGAAATAGCGGATAATTTAATTACATTTTTCACACATCATGGAATACCAAAAAAAGTAATTACCGATAACGGTACCGAGTTCAAGAATACTGTAGTAACAGAACTACTTCAATTACACAAAATTGAGATTCACTTTTGTTCACCATACCACCCTCAATCAAACGGAATGATTGAAAGACTACATTCCACACTAACTGAACACATAAGACTTTTAAATAACCAAGGTTATAAAACAACCCCAATATCTCAAAAAATGAAATATGCAATTTTAGCTTATAACTATACTATTCATTCGGTTACAAAGCTAAAACCAATCGAAATCATAAGTGGACATATGAAACCTGATGATCCTTTCAATTTAGATCTCCAACAAATTTTATATTCAGACTACATCCAGGAACACCGCGAAAAAACTAAATTAATGTACTCCAAAATAAATGAAAATCTAACGAAACAAAAAGAAAAAATAATTTCCAAACTAAATGAAAACAGAGACGGACCAAATATCTTCGAACCCAATCAAGAAATCTATGTTAAACAACACAATCGGAAGAAATTAGGAGAAACTTATTCTTCTCCTACCCATATTAAAACCGTAGACCCAGTTATGAAAACCGTTGCAACTACATTGCAAAATAAAATCCACATGGCTAACTTGAAGAGACCCCTTCAAAAAACCTATGATTTTAACTAATATGTATATAAATAACCCCATATCTAACCACTTATCACTAAGCATAATAAATTATCTTCCTACGTTAAAAGAGACAATAAAATAGTAATTATGAAATATTGTTTCAGCTTGATCACCTTCACTAAAGGAAATCAAGAAAACATAGAAATTAAGAAATTAGAAGATAACCCCGGACTAATACCAATAAACTTGGGTAATGCAAGAATCATAGATTATGTATATACACTAATACACTTTTACGATCTAAATCCAATAATTTTAGAATTGGATAAGTTAGATAGAAAAACTAATAATCTTACTATACTAATCAATAAAAATAAGGATTATTTAGAGGACACTAGTAATTATCTTAAACTACTGACCATAACTAGAAACAGAGTACAAGATAAGTTAAAGGAAATACTACCACAACCAAATAGAATTAAGAGAGGACTAATTAATGGTTTAGGATCTATTTTTAAATCAATATCAGGAAACTTAGATTATGAGGACGGAGAAAAATACGATAAGTTAATTAACAATCTCTACCAAAACCAGAAAACCATCGAGTCAAGTATTTTGAAACATAATTCACTTTCTCTCGGTATCATTGAACGATTCAATGAGACAATTCGACAAATAAGTCATAACGAAAAACTGTTAGAAACTAAATTAAATCAAATAGCATTCATGGTTCAAAGAACCACCATTAGAGAAAATGCTATCTATATAAAAGACACCATGAACCAGATAATTAACATCTTTGAAATAATAGACTCAATTCTCCAAGATATTGAAAATTCTCTGACTTTTTCGAAACTCAAAGTTATGCATCCTAGTATAATTAAAAATGAAGAACTTCTCAAAGAACTATTAACCCTACAAAACAAACTAGGACTAGAACGAATGCCCTTAGGAGTAACCCAACAAAACCTTCTATCATTTGAAAAGCTAATTGAAATCGAGAGTTACATCATCAATAATAGAATTACATATCTATTACACATTCCAATAACTCACGAAGAATACTTCGATTGCTTTCATTTGTATTCAGTACCGATTCTTAAGGAAAATCACCATTTTAAGACAGTAATACCCCAAAATAAATATGTCTTGAAAAATCAGTTGCACTACACATTTTATGAGTCATGTCGACAAATACATTCAAATCTTCATCTATGCGATAAAAGCAATTTGAAAGATATTGACGAAAATGCCCCATGTTCAGTGAAATTACTCAACACTGACTCCGACACTTCAACATGCAAACAAATTGACGTAACCATCACCCAAACAATAATCAATCAGCTGGAAAACACCAACCAATGGATTTTAATAATCCCGACCAAGGAAAGCATTGAACTCCGATGTTCTAACCAACAAGAAATCATCAACCTAGTTGGAACATATATTTGCAGCATTCCAAAAAACTGTCACGTCATCACCAAATCCAAACTAATCCTGAACAATCAGAAGACCTTGGAAGATAATAGTGAAACAATACTATTCCCAGACATTGAAGTGAAAGACACTCTTCTACCCACTTTAGACTTAAGTGTACATCTTCGTGAACTTCAACTTGACGGACTTCACAAACTAACCAGTGAAATAGTGTCAAACCAACCAAAATTATATTATCCTGATTTAGAGACAACCCCTAGTGTGTGGACACTTATATTATATATTTGTGTAATTACAATTTGTCTCTATTTTATATTCAAAAAGGTACTTCCAATAGTACAAGGAAGAAGAAAGAAGAGCTCCAGAGTTACGGAAGAAGACATCCAGATTCAACTTCCACGCTACCCTTAAAGTTGAATCTTAAGGAGGGAGGAGTTATATGATGGGTTCCTGCAGACCAAACACTAATTCTGCAAGCCCAGCATTCCCGACCTATTTATACCAGATCACGCCCGGAGACAGCAGATTTAGATTCAAGCCGTCATTCAACACGTATCTTTAAAACCAATCCAGTCCTCAATAATATTTGTATAATTCTAATAATTGTTAATACCAGTAAAAATAAAGTTTTTAAAAAGAGACTTCGGCCAACCTGTGTATTAACTCACTTATGTTTTTTTTGATTACGAATTGTGTTGATAAATAATTTCGACTTGTTTTTGACGTTTGACGAATTGCGCGCGTACTCATTTAGTTCACGCGTTGCAAGGCTGTGTAAACGAACGAGAAGCAAGCATTGGTCCTACTGTACTATCCCCACCCACTTGGTCCTATCGGACCGAACTAAACGAGCTTTCGGTGTAAACTAGGCTAGTGACCAGAGGCAACAATTGATCCCGTGATTCCCGTGTAGCCGAGGCCGAGAGTGCGCGAGTGTCGAATTTCAACGGCGGTGTATGTTGCGCGCGAGATAATTGAATACATATTATTATATTATGGAATGATATACTTTAAAAAATATGCAGCGGTTCGTCGGTTAGCACTTGGTTATCATTTCAATTATTATTGTAAATCATAATTTATGTGCTGTGTTTGGGTATTATGAGGATTCAAGCCCGTTACCCATACAAAACACATAAATTATGATTTACAATAATAATTGAAATGATAACCAAGTGCTTACCGACGAACCGCTGCATATTTTTTTAAGTATATCATGCCTAATCCAAACTAATCAAAACTTAATCTCCATAATACCCAAACACAGCACATAAATTATGATTTACAATAATAATTGAAATGATAACCAAGTGCTAACCGACATGCAACGATGCAAAAATGCCTGTCGATACGGACACGCACATATTGGCAACCGTGCCCAAATTTCAGCCGTCAAAATAGGCTCGACCTTTTCTGGGACAACAGTCTAAAAGCTAGGTATATGCACCAGATTTTAAATGAAATTAATTCAGTTTTGAGTAGGTACTAGTTTTCCATAACTCGTGAACGCCAGTATTTCTTTTTTTCAGGCTAGATTAAAACACTGATAACTAACTCGAAATCTGTTGTCCACTCACAGAATCACCTCACGCGACGTTTATATCCACCATTTTTCATGTTTTTTTTCAATTTTGCTAATGCACTGAAATTGCACTATACCAGCACTAGCTCAAAGACCTTGTGCCGAAAAATCTGCACTGAGTGCAAAACTCATTGACCCGGTTTCCCAATCGAACATACAAATCCGCTCGATTTCTACCAATCGAACATAAATATTGCCCGAGTGTTGCACCGGTGCTGCCCGATTTTACCAATCGAAAACGCTATCAATTTGTTTTCGAATTGGAACTGTCAAATTTCCGCTTGGCAAACAAATCATATGTTACCATCTACATTGAATTTGTGTCACGCTTACGGAAAATATAATGTGAATAGTGACATATGATTTGCCAAGCGGAAATTTGACAGTTCCGCTTCAAAATGAAATTTAATGTCAATCAGGCATTCAAGATTTCTGCATTTTTCAACGATGGCACCACTGAAAATTAGAAGCACCAACATGGCGACGCCCATGCTCCAGTGATTTTCTTCTCATTGCATTAGCAGTCCATTTTTATTTACTAAGTCCGTGAACTATGTATACTATTTGCAGAAACCATAGGGTTTGGCAGCTATTACGCTTGCGCTATCGTATACGATGGTATGTCGATGATACCATAGAATTTATGATGAAAACCCCTGGGCTTCACTTGAACGATATTTGCTATTTTTTTAAACAGTCGAAAACATGTTTGAATTTTTATTATGACTTAGATATTACAAGTTTTCAAATTATTTCGAGTATCATAGATAGAGGCAAATCAAAAATTGGCTCTCAACGTATTTTTTATACAATTTGAAAAATAAAGAGAGATTTTAATTTTATCAAAATCCAGTTTTTTGCGTTTTACTTATTCTATTGATTTGTCAAGTAACAAAGCCGAATCTAAATTCTACAACGTACAGATCTCCTTTCAAAATATTGCTCATGCATCTACATTTTGCAAAACTGCTAGGTACTAAAGCAGAATGTTCGAAACAATCAATGCTAAATGAACAAGACGTGAGAAAGTGAATGAATCAGAAGATATAAATTTAGACAACATTTTGTAGACACACCCTTTTTAACTAATCATTCGTCTCGAAAGGTTACGGATAATAATGAAAGAGGCGACAAAACACTGCATATCATTTTGGGATGCTACATTTTTGGCGAAACAATGAAAATGTGTTAAATGTGATTATATTAAGTGAAATTGGAGTATATGCCAAGATCTAAAATAAGTAATTTTGATGAAATAATAATTTATATGGTGTTTCAGAACATGGACCGATATACATGATCAAATTGATATTCAATTATCCCAAAACTAACTTTTTTAATTAATTTTTGCCGGGTATTTTACGATTTCTTTTACAAATCCAAAACAAAATTTTATGGTAATAATAAAAAAAAGATCACCCTAAAATAGGTATCGCTGCCTATCGCCTATCGCCCCATGAACCTGTTTCAATGCTTGACTGTGTTGTTTTTTTCATGTTTTTGTGCTTATTTTTGTAATCCTTTCATTGTTTATTTGGATGTATAGAACCGGTCAGAATTATAGCAACCGCCTAAAATTTAATGAAATTTTGATCCTGCATCGTTATCAAAGAAGTCATCGATGGAGCATTCAAAAACCTCAATCCATTTGTCAGTTGACGGGTCCTGGCGATTTTTTAAAACAATTTATGACCTATTTTTGAAGAAATCATGAAGAATGGGTCATTTATGCAAAGTTCAAATTTTTTTAGATTGCTATCCTTTGTTCAATTGGTGTGAAATTTTCAGGAAGTACATACTTTTTGCCCCTTTCTCTAATGACACTAGTCATTTTTATCAAAAGTAACAGAGAACGTGAAAAAAAGCACTAAACATTTTTTATTTTAAATGGCCAGGACCTGTAAACTGACAAATGGATTGAAGTAAAAATGCACCATCATTCTTTGATAACTGATGCAGAATCAAAGTTTCATGAAACTCTAGGTGGTTGCTATAATTCTGACCGCTACTCTATATCTCGAATTTATTTATTTGTGTACGTAGTTTTAATCCTTGACCATTAGTATTTTTATAATGCTAATATCCAATGCTATGTCTTTTTGCTTTTTCGATAAAATGTGTTAGATAACCCTCTTTGCTAGATACCCCCTTGATACTTGACTGATGATTGACGTCATAGCCACAAAACGGGAACAAAACCACAATCAATAATGGCGTACCAAGCAAGTCAAAGCAAAGGACGTCGATACTAGCCTAGTTAACACCGACCACTTGGTCCGCGGACCAAGTACTAAATTCGAACTATATCAGAACCAAATATTTGGTTCGAATGGTGTAAACAGTTGCGGACTAAGCTGGTCCACTCGTCAGCAGGTGTACCGAACTAAATTTGGTTCGATCTGGATCAAAATTATGAGGTTATGTTGATTGTTATTATTGTGGATTATGTTGGTTCCGAGTTTCTAAGGCAATCTGAGCGTACTTACTTATGTTTCTTTTGGTTACGAATTGTGTTGATAAATAATTCCGACTTGTTTTTGACATTTGACGAATTGCGCGCGTACTAATTTAGTTCAGGCTTTGCAAGACGGTGTAAACGGGCGGGGCATTGTTCCTACCGTACTATCCTCACCCACTTGCTCTTATCGGACCGAACTAAACGAGTTATCGGTGTAAACTAGACTACTGTTTGATGCTCTGGGAACTCGCAGTGTTGCCAAATAAGAGATATAAAAAAGAAAAGCATGACTTCGATCACAAGAAATTTGCATAATGAATCCATCTACAGAATACTTGAAAAATATCCGAGAATGATTTTCAATATTGACCGCATTGACAAAAAACACCTTTTTTGGTTCATATTTCTCTATTTTGATGATTCAAGATTCATAGAAAATGAGATTTTTTGTTTGTATTGGCAACACTGTTACCTATTCACTAGCATATAACACATAACACATTGTCTGACGACACTTATGTAAATACTGGGGCAAGCGCTGTGTCATCCAAACTCAACACCTTTCTCCCTTTCTCCGTGAGCTCCGTGAGAGACTTCTATCTCCACTATTATAGCTTATCCTCTAGTAGTATTAGTTCTATGTATAAATCCTATTTTATTAACTGTTTTGCTTGTTTTGTTGTTTTTTTTTTCTTGTGCTTTGATAGTTTGTTCATATGATTTATTTGCCCTATCCATTTCAATGTATCATCTGAGATAATTTCTTGTTTTGTTTTCATCATCATATCAGACATTGTATGTGCATTTCTTTTGTAGCCTTGATAAAGACTCGATTTAGAAGTCGAAAGGTCGGCAATTTGAAAAACTAAGGAGTTCCATTTACTGTCCTCAACCCCACTATTGCGTTGCATCATGTGGAATTAGAAATATATTGTCTTTAACTTTTTTGACGATGATGATGATTCATTCACATCTCCAAGTTCTGATTCTGAAGACAGCTTAACCAAAATACTTTCAAATACACATGACCGCAAGGTCCGCAAGAAGCGAAACTGTATATAAGAGAGTTTTGAGACTGTGTGCCTGCCTATACTGATATTTAATTCAAAAGGCATTTCCGCATTGGCAAAGATTTATTCAACGAAGCAGAAGGATATTGTACCACCGAAGAGTATTCCAGTCTGGACCATTACAATAGAATACACTATAAAAAGCAGCTGGCCCTATTTATATGTGGTTTGCAGGCCATGAAACCTACTCTTACAGAGATTTAGCTGACCGCTTCAACTAATCTCTGTGGACTGTTCACGCTATATAAGTAGAGTTTATTTAATAAAAGTGAGTAGTAAGCAGGTGATAGGTACAACAAATGATATGTACCTACATATTAATATGTAAATTGAATACCTACAAATTATAATATTACGACACTGCTATACAAAAAAAACTACTCTCAACTCTACCCACAAAACCAAATATACAAAGAAAAACATTTCGAAATAGATTCATTTGATTGCAAAGTGAGATCCGGGATCCGGTACACTTTATGTATATGTTATGAAAATTCATAAAATCAACCATGAAACTCTTTTTAATTGGAGATTTAGGTATCAACCAGAATTTACCTCATTTTTAATTTGATACAGTCAAATAACGATAAGCAAAAATTCATACAAAAACAAAAACTGTTAAAATAAACAACCTCCACGCCTCCACCACTCACCATAACCCAACAAAGATAGATTTGGCAACGTTGTGGTGGAAACGGGAGCTACGAGCTACATCAAGCCGCGAGTGTTGTGGTTGGTTATGTGTTGTGTTGTTATGGGTGTCAACAAGACTGTTAAGTAAATAATCTGACTTGGTAATCGATAATAGTTAATAATACAATTATAATACCAGACAATTATTGCTTCTGATAATACCCAACTGAGCATTCGATTTGTTTTAGTTATTGTCATATAAAACAACCTGATATTGTGCAATATACCTTTTTTCTATGATATTCATATTTAGTTTCTATTTTCATCTATGATTCAGTTTTTTATCTATGATCTTCGTTGGTGAAACGAGCTAACGAGCACCATCGTTTAACGTAACTTGTTCAAGTGTTTTGTACCAAAAGGTAAGTTGGAATGTTTGGCAACATCATAAACCGAGTCATAAACACAACTCAGCGACAGTTATTTGTCGGAGCTCAATCATTGATAATTGTAGGATTTCTTTTATGAAGTCATTTATATCACCTAACCGCTAACCTCATCGATTACGTACTACATTTTTCATTTTTTGTCTTTTTTTTTCATACATAATTAAGTAGTGGAACATACAGGGTGTCCACAAACAACTTCAGGAATCTAAGCACCCCCTCTTGCCCCTTAGTTTCCTGACGTTGTGTACAGTACCTATGTCCGCGGATGTGTTTAACAAGAGGTGAAATAAATGGATCAAAATTTGAAAGATACGACAAAAAGTCATTCCTGATAAAAAAAAGTCTGCTTGCCGAAAAAATAGGAGCTACCGTGAGAAAATTGATTTCATTATACAGGGCGTCTCAAAAATGTAAAAACATTGGATTAAACAAGAGCAAACTGTCATTTTTTGGCCTTCTAATGTGTAATGATAAATAAAAACCCTGCTGCAAGTTTGGTCCTAACCCTGAATACGAACTTACTGAAGAAAATTTGAATCTCTGAAAATTTCAAAAAATTGGACAATTTTGTAAGTCAGCATTTTACTACTTCCATATTATGACTTTTGTACCTACTTAAAAGAACAACAGGAAATCATGTACAGATATGGCATTCATAATATGCAAGTGGTAAAATGCGGACTTTTATTTTATAAATTGAAATTTTCTTCAGTAAGTTCGGAATTGGGGTTTCGACTAGATTTGAAGAAAGTTTTTTATTTATCATTTCACGTTAAAATGCCAAAAAAATGACTGTTTAATCTTGTTCAATTTTATGTTTTTTAATTTTTGAGACGCCCTTTATAATAAAAATCAATTTTCTCATCGTGGCTCCTATTTTTTCGGCAAGCAGACTTTTTTATCAAGAATTACTTCTTGTCGTCTTTCAATGTTTGGTTTATTTCACCTCTTGTTAACCGCATCAGCGGACATACTGTACATATATTGCCTTGGTCTGACATCACAAAAGTGGGTGAAGCTTATAATTTTTCCACTTTTTTCGTATTCCATGGTGAATTCCCATAAGGCAAATTTTGTTGAGTGTTTTTGAATCCGTTATAAGCAAACAAAGTTTTTAACAGTGATATTTGATTGGACAAAAGTGATATTTACTGGATTTAATAAGTCTTCGACTAGGTAAGTTGATTTTAGTGTATAATTAAGAAAGTGACCAGTGCACTGTCTAGACATATTCCCAATAAAAAATGCTGCACTGTCCAACATGCCCAGTGCGTTGTCGAGCTAGACGGAATCGCAAGATACCGACCGTGCGGAAAGATTTGCTGCGCGGTCTATATTGAGGAGACAGTGATTCTTATCCAAATACCTACAGCATGATTTTATAAAGTGAGAAGTAGGCGCACGTCGTTTCGGAGATCAATGTGTTTGAATCTGGAAGTTTAATTTTTATTTTTGTTAAAAAATAATTAGATGCTTGTCTAATAGTCTAATAATGGAAGTCTTTTGGAACAGGTTACTTTATTATAATGTGATATTGTTTTTTAAATACTCTTAGGAGTTGAGAAAAGTTAAATGGATATATTTTTTTGTTTTATTGCTGACTATTACTACATATATTTTTAATTACCAAATATTTCCAGCACCAGCACATCAATAATTTTGTTCGTAATAACAATATAAACATTTTACCGTTCAATTTCATGTTTGAGTTTCATGCAATAACAAGAGTGTTTTATTTTGTTTCAATTCTTATAGTTGGAAAATAAACTTTTTAAGAAAAAGAATAGCCAAAAATGAAGAGAACTTTATTACTGGACTACTGCAAAACTATCAGTAAATGAATTCTATAATGTAATTGAAAATTCATTTTCACACTCTCACTTGACTTTCTTCCCCGAAAACTTATTCGGTGTGTGGTGAGTGCAAAGACGAACAATATGTGACAGGTTCAATCAGAATAGATTTACCATGGCATAACGTTACAAACGTGGATGTGAGACATTGCTGTTGGGAAACTATTATTGATAGTGTTGGTTCTTCCTACATGGAAAAAAGTTGTCAAAAATTAAAAAGAAAAACGCTTTATCCCGAAGGAGAATTTGCCTAAATTTTCTTTTATTTATACTGTTTATTTTGTGTTTAGTGGCAGTATCTGCCCACTTTTTCCAATAGGATTTTTTTTCAACAACTAGGTATACCTTTTTGCTTCAGAAAAAATAATATCACAAGTCTTGTGTTTTGTGGAGGAGTTCTGATAGGGATTTTTTTTCTACTTATACATGTTTTAAATTAACCCAACATCAAATTCATTGAATGGCACACTTTTCAAAGTTAACGAATAGGTTCACTAATAAAAGATATATTCTAAGAAAACGAAAATTAACATGTATCACAGAATTATTTTTACATAAAAAACCTTGAACAAAATCAACTGAGAGAAAACCTGATATATCTGTGATCTTTTATTTATGGCTGATTGAATGGTTCTCACATTTTTTTTGTATAATTGAATACATTTTGAAGAGCATAACTTCTTCAAATTGTTTTCAAAGTGTTCCAAATAACGAAATGTATCGCCCTCTTTAATGTCAATACGAACTTATTCAGTGGTAATCGTGGTAATTTCCATATTTGAGGAGATAGTAATCAAACCAAAGCGAGAATTTCGAATTTAACTTTCTACGTTTGCGAAAAACCAAAACCGCGAAAACCCACGTATGCGAACACTTCGCTCGCCTTCGTGAATGCTCGTTAGTTCGTATTTACCATTTTTGCGAACGTGATAAATATTTAACCGAATGATGTGTACGATCGATTGAACTTACGTGATCCGCGTTAATCCGAGTGAAACGAAGCGCATGTCAGCTGTTGACGGGTTGAAACAAAACTAGTATTTGAAAGAGTAAAACAATAATCAGAATGAAGCTGAACTGTCATTATAATGGAGCGGGTGTAACTGTGTTTGATTCTCCTGATATCGTTTGAAAAGTAACGCTCCTGCCCATATGGCTGCTCCTGCCCGAGTAAAAAGGTACGCTCTTGCCCAGCGTAGCCGGTGGATGTTCTCTTGAATATCGTTTAGAAAGTAACGCTCCTGCCCAACTTATCTTGTGCTAGGATCAATTACAGGATCAAAATAACTACTAACTGATTCTCAAGAACATCCAGTATAAGATTTATATATTCACATGCTGGGCAAATGTTGATAAACATCAAAGAACAGTTATTTCTTTTTGACATTTTTCATGGTTGCAAGCACCATCTAGAAAGGTCTAAATAAAGGTTATGCAAAAAGAAAATAAAAATTGCAATAGTCGGTAAACTGAAAAATTACCCTTATTATTGTAATTATCAGGTATTATGATAAAAATTAAACAAATGTTTGGTTATGGACAGTTCATCAAGGAAAACATGGGTAGAAAAATCATTTAAACTTCGAGTCACGTATTTATCTCTCTCTATTGATCTCTTTCTAATGAAGCTCTCTGAAACATGCCGAGCCCCATATCGGTTTTCGCGGTTTTGCTTTTTCGCAGATTTGGGATTTCGAGGTTTTGCGTTTTCGCAGAGTTGGGATTTCGCGGTTTTGGGCTTTCGCAGATCTGGGATTTCGCGGTTTTGAGTGCAACAACGCACTGCGCTTGTTGGACAGTGCAGCAATTTTTATTGGGAATCTGTCTAGACAGTGCACTATTCACTTCCTATAAGGAATGCTTGGAAACATTTTGAGGTAATCTTTGTCTAATTTTCTCTATGGCTTTTGCTCAGATTATACTGAAGAAAATGGCTTTGAAGCATATTTTCACCTTTGAAGTATTATTGCTTTCTTTAAAAACGACAATAAAACTACATATCAAAATATCAAATATTATGATATTGGAATTTACGCAATAAAAACAAAACATGCAATCTGTGCGATAAACTCAGAAAATATCCAAAAGCATATATTATTGTCGTTCTCAGATGAAGCATCAATACTAGATAGCTTTGAAACATATTTCAAAGCCATTGTCTTTGAAATAGTCTAAAGAAAAGTCGATAATATTGAGAAAAATTTAAGTAGGATAACCTCAAAATGTTATTAATTATACACTAAAATCAACCAACCTTGTCAGAAACGTATAGCAAAGTCTAGACTTTGCTTATATGATTCCATTAAATATCACTATCGTCTAACCAAATATCACTCCTAAAAGTCTTGTTTGCTTGTAACTTATAACAAATTCAAAAACACCCAAGAAAAATTTTCTTATGGGATGTCACCATAGACTACGAAAAAAAAAAGGAAAAATTATGAGCTCCACCCAATTTTGTGAGGATGCGACTTGGTAGACTGCCCAAGTATGTGGTAATCTAACGGTGGTTAGTCATTACAATCATTCAAAATCTCAATATTTTCCGAGTTACAGCCAGTCAAAGATTAAATTCTTTATTACGCAGATTTATGAGAAAATTATGACACAATTGTCAATTTGAAAGATGCAAAGTAACTACAACATCTCACTTATTTAGAACAGGCTAATTGATATTTTATTATTCTAATAGGTAGTAACTTTGAAATCAACCACTTGAGAAAAAATTTCATCAGCATTTTTTGCACAATTGTTGTTAATCACGGTTTTGAAAATGTTTTCATAAAATTTCGAAAAAAATTGAAATCAAAATCATTGAAAATGTTATTTTTGATGTACAGAGTTTTTCTTTATATATTGACACCCCCTTTATCTTTTTTATCTGACGTTTCTGAAAAAAGCGTCTCGAATAAAAGTTTGATGGTTTCAAGTAAATTTTTCAAAAAAAATATTTCGCATATACAGGTTGTCTCAGAGAGTCTGGGCGTGGTCCAACTTTCTTATTTCAAATGATTTTTTTATTCGATTTTAATAGTCTCCTACAAATTCTAAATATTTTCTGTTTCATACCCTTTACCCAAAATTGACATATAAAAAGATATTGACAGCGTCGTTAGAAATTCCCCACACAGATGAGAAAAAATGTCAGGTTGATGCCAATATGTTTACCTGATTTCAGCAATTTTTATTAAATTGCAACTTTTTCGAGGTCAATATCTTTTTATACGTCAAATTTAGAAATTGGGTATGCTTCATAAAAAATGTTTAGATTTCTCAGGATAATATAAAAATCGAATGAAAAAGTAGGGTTCTCATTTGGAATAAGAAAGTTGGACCACGCCCAGACTTTCTAAGATGCGAAATAGAGATCTTCGAAGAACGTACTCGTATACGTATTCGGGTGCATGCATGGGGATCTCAGTTATTATAAGAGATACAGGGTTGGTTAAAGGATGCAAAGTTGCGCATTTTCATGTTCAAGAAAATGCCATTTTGAAATTTGAAAAATGTCCACTACTTCCGAAGATATTCGAAAAAAACCGAAATTTCGCAAAAACGTTTTTATTATTTTCAGTGTTTGTTTGGAAAGACATTTCAAAATAAATTACACTTTGTCATTGCCACTTTTTCTCCTCTATAAGATGGTGGTATCAAATTGAAAATCTGACGTTTCGTCTTCAAGCTGCCATCATCAACTTTATGTTTTCAAATACGGACCTGGATTTTTTATTTTATTTTCAGTTATCTTATGACATCCTTGAGGCATTGAAGTGATTAGATGAGGGTGTAGAGTAATAGGTTGCCTAAGCAACTTCAATATTTTCAATCAATATTCACCTATTATTGATATTCTCAATATTTAAGAACACTTTCGCAGAAATTGATTCAGTTTTTTATATGTATTTTTATTCTATTTTCAATGTCATTTGTGGATTCAATTTAATTTCTGTAAATGTATCGATATTCAGTGTTATTTCGATTTTGGTTCAGTCAATTAGTTTTGTTTGATTGTGCAGGTTTTCTCATAAGAATAACGTGTCGTATAAAGATGAATTCATGAACCAAACTATGTGTTAGGGAGACAAGGGTTGCCTAACTAATTTTCTCAGGTATTATTTTTTAGATGACAATTTTTTTCGATGGTTGCGATACCTCAATGCCTCAAGGAAATCAAAAGATAACTAAAAATAAAATGAAAAATCCAGGTCCGTATTTAAAAAAAACTTGATGATGTAATATCTATTTTTTCAACTCGGCGTTTTCAAGTACTTGTGTACTCACATTTGATTTTAATTCTTCTGTGGTCTCCAAAATTTTAGAAAGACTTTGTTGAATGATCAATATATGGTATTTTCGTCGATCGAAAAATTCTCGCCACGACTCTTTTTCCTCTTATTCGGATTTGCCACTATGACAATTTCTGAATCACATTGTTTACACTTCCAGGTCTTCTCCATGTGGAAACCCTTTAAATCCAAATTTTCACATTTACCGTGATAAAAGTCTTCACAATTGATACACTGAATAACAATAAAACACAATTGGACTTCCCTCACCGCTTTATTTTGATAGACAGAAAAAAAGTTTTCTTTACAAAAAGTTTAGATAAATAGTTTGTGGATATGAAAATTATATCATAGATATACTTTCATTCTCTAGCGACCATTTCAGAAACTTGAGAATATTTTCCAGGTTTTTCTCATGGCCGTTTTGGTAATAGATCTTTTTACCGCAAGCCCATACGATGAATAGTTTCAGGGTTATGGCCGCTCGCTATCCTTAACTGATCACCCTGTACAGGGTGATTCATTTTCAGCGACAGGGTGCCAGTTTTCGTAAACTATTAATCATAGAGACCCAGGAAAAAAATCTGTATAGTAATGTGCCCAAGAGAAAATGCTGGAAATAT
Organism: Orchestes rusci; assembly: GCA_958502075.1. NCBI lineage: Eukaryota > Metazoa > Arthropoda > Insecta > Coleoptera > Curculionidae > Orchestes > Orchestes rusci. The sequence continues at coordinate 51,315,594 of OY293303.1, read as the reverse complement.
ATTTCAAGCTTCTAGGATCGCCACAAGGGGGCGTAACGGTACTGTGAAAACAGAAAATCGATACATTTTCGAAATTTTTCCCGGCGAACTACCAAATAAGAATATGGAAAAAGATTTTGGACGTTATTCTCTACAAAATTGCCCCCGACACTTCTCTCTAAGTTGTCAAATAAGACAGCTACAAGCTGTCAAACTTGATGTCACTAATTTGCCTAAAACTTCAAAATTCCTTAACCGATTTGACTGTTCTTGAGCTCATTTTGAAGAGGAAAATCTGCTTTTTCTGGTGCATTTACTCGGGGTCGATCTCATCCGCTTTAGCCAAATAGTCAAACATGAATTCAAGGTTTTTTCGAAATTTTCAAACGCAAACCCACTAAATAGATGTCACCATCGTGTTATTTGGATAATTTCCTACCACTTTCATGAAATTAATTTATCTATATCTTTTGAAATAGAAGAGTTACGGAGACTGCATCAGGAATCCGTCAAGAAATACTTTTAAAACAGCCCCTGTGAATTTTAATGTGTCAAAAACAGCCTCTGTAAATTTTAATGTGTCAAAAAGATAGGAGTGCCTTGCCAACGTTTGGGTTTTTGAGCATTCGTTGATTTCATTTTTTTTATATTTTTGGAATAAGGTGTTTACTGGTCCACCGTATTATTTTTGGCAAGTGGTGCATGTATTCTACTTGTCAGCAGCTCGTAAAAAAAAACGAAAAATAGTTGGCATTCTCACTTATAGGCTTTTGTTTTCAACATCAACTGAAAAATGTTAAACGCGAATCAAAACAAATCTGATGTGTATATTTTTGACTCATTCAAATTTATAGGGGCTGTTTCAAAAGTATTCCTCGCGTGATTCCTGATGAAGTTTCCGTAACTCTTCTATTTCAAAAGATATATGAAAAATGAATGAATGATGAAAGTGATAGGGAATTATCCAAATAACACGATGGAGGAATCTATTTAGTGGGTTTGCATTTGAAAATTTCGAAAAAACCGCAAATACAGGTTTGACTTTTACAATTCATGTTGTGTGGTCGGCTAAAGCAGATGAAATCGACCTCGACCTCGAGTACATGCACCAGAAAGAGCAGATTTTCATCTTTAAGACGAGCTTAAGAACAGTCAAATCGGCCAAGGAATTTCGAAGTTATAGGCAATTTAGTGACATCAAGTTTGACGGCTTGTAGCTGTCTTATTTGACAACTTAGACAGAAGTGTCGGGAAGCAATTTTGTAGAGAATATCATCTAAAATCTGTTTCCATATTCTTTTTTGGTAGTTCAAAGGGAAAAATTTGGAAAATGTGTTGATTTTCTGTTTTCACAGTACCGTTACGCCCCCTTGCGGTGACCCTAGAAGCTTTAAATATATTTCCAGCATTCATTACTATACAGATTCTTTTCCCTGAGTCTCTATGATTAATAGTTTATGTGAACTGGCAGCCTGTCGCTGAAAATGAATCACCCTGTACATACATCGATCTGAATAGAATTTCTACAGGATATTCTATTTTTGAAGTACCTGAACGGTGAAAAAAGATCATCCGTTGAAAGACGGAATAAGACTTGAAGATATAACTGTTACATCTAAGGGAGATTTTTTTTAACAAATGATAGTACACTGTGGCCAACTAAGAATGCGAGGTACTGTATCTGAGAAACTATCCATCGTAAAGGCTTGCGGCAAAAAAAATTAACTAAATCGGCCAACAGAAAAACCTAGAAGATACTTTAAAGTTTCTGAAATGGCCGCTAGGGGGCGTAACTGCAATGGTGAATCTAAAAAAGTGTTATTTCTGTGGACGCTGCTATATCAACCTAATAAAAAAATTCTTGAACTTCAAAATCGAGGATAATCTGAAGCTTTTTTGTCTGACACTTTTTGCTATACATCTTAAAGAAAGTGGTGGTGAGGGGTGTTCCAAGGTTTCCGTGAATAACATCTGTTTTAATTGGGAGATGATGAATGATACAACTTTTTAATAATAAAGTCACTCCATTGACAACGATACTGGAAGAAATTAAATTAATGTCTCTCTCTTAACTTTCAGACTAAAACTAAAACTTACATCCAAAATCCACTAACATTTCGCAAAGTGTAAGAAAAACCGGATAGCTCACACAAAACATGAACCGATCGGTATCCTATTTTTGGAGTCACTATGAAGACTGTTTCACCAACCTGAATAATTGCAGTTGAACCAAAAATATATTGAATATATTCCAACACCCTCTCGCAACTACGATTATTTTTCAACTAGTCAAGCAGACCCAATGATCTAATAACTATAGATGAAACATAGCGAAATAAACATGAGGACAACATCGAACTATTTATTTGGGTGCCCTCGGGTGCAGAGTTTCTCCCACCACGTTGTTTGCCAAACTTACTCTATTAAAAGTATTACTATACGCACCAAAAAGATTAAAACATTGTTTGGAATCATTTTGCAAATGAATTTAATCAAATAAGTTGATGGTAACTTTGTTGTCCTGACACCAAAATTCGTGTCCCTCAAATCGAGATTACGGACGAAATCAGCGAATACCGCTTCGAGATACGCTAAGAAGAAGTGGATTAAGGAATAGGTTACACAGCACTATAAAAATTTAAATTCAGTCAATTCTAAGTTAAAGTTCTTGTACCTGACATTGACGTTGATGCTTTCCTTCTTGGAGTTTTGCTGTTTGGACTTGAAGTTGAGAGACGAGACACAGGAGTTCGGAAATGATACATTCAATCGACTCAGTAAGAAACTTCAAAACCTCAAATCATCCCAGATGTTGAACCTAAGAGGGAGTGACTCTCATGAGTACAGGAGGCAGTTGGGACAATGTCAATTCAATTTTCACAAACGCTTCCTTAATTTGTCGAGTGTGATTTTCACAGATGAAGAGGAGAGTATTTTGAACTCAAACCACAAATTCAACATTCCACGTAAAGTAACCAGAAAATCAAAGGAGATTTTGGCCGTAGAAGCAGAGAATATAATACAATCGACGGATGTTTCAAATCGGGCTATATTGAGATCCAGAATCATCATACTCTTGAATTCTCGCACTTTTCTCAACGCTAGCAAACGAGACGACCCTCAGAAGGCTCACTTAGATTCTCTGAAAGAGAAAGTATTGGCCAACGATTTGATCTTGACGAAGGCGGATAAGGGCTCTTGCTTGGTCATTATGCAGCGTGATGATTATATCCAAAGAGTTGAGCAGTTTTTGAGTGAGGGTGACTTCGAAACTATACAGAGAGATCCAACCAACAAGTTCTACAGCAGGTTGAAGGGTACGTTGAATGATTGCCTTACTACCTTGGAATTTTTAGATACCAGAAGAGAGAGACTGTACCCCATGAATCCGAGAACACCATTACTTTACGGACTGCCCAAAGTGCTCAAAGATGATATGCCAATGAGACCCGTCGTATCTTTTGTGAGCTTCCCAGCCTACAATTTGTCTTCCTGGCTAAATGCCATTCTTAGAGAGGCCACAGGTTTCAACAACCCCTTTTCTACTAAGAACTCTGTAGATTTTGCAAATCACATGAAGAAAGTCAAGATTCCTGAGGGAGCGTTGTTGATTTCCCTTGACGTCAAGAACCTTTTTTCTAGCGTTCCACCGGAAGAGTGTGTTCAAATGGTAAGCCGTCTTCTGGAAAGAAATAGAGGTCTTCCAAAGCTAATAGTACATGGACTAACAGCTCTTCTCTCACTAGTTCTGAGTCAGGACTTTTTCCAGTTCAACAACAAAGTATACCGGCAGAAGTCAGGCTTGGCGATGGGTTCTTGTTTGTCCCCGTTCTTGAGTGAAATTTTCATGAACGACATCGAGGGAAGGATCATAAGAAGTGCTTTTGGTGATTATATTTTGGCATACAAGAGATATGTGGATGACATTTGTGTTGTTTGGAGTGGTGGTGAAGTAAAATTAGCAGAATTTTTAGAATTTATCAACGGCCTACATGATAAGATCGAGTTTACTTTGGAAAAAGAAAAGAATGGACAACTGCCGTTTTAAGATCTTCTGCTCAAAAAGCATAAAGAAGGATTACAGTTTGAGATCTATCGTATGCCAACTACCACAGATAATGTAATCCAGTTTAACTCACACTCCCCACATAGCCACAAATATGCAGCCTTCAACTAATTTTTCTATAGATTGTTTAACATACCGTTATCCAAGGAAGCTTTCGATAAAGAGCTTAATATTATCAAACATATTGCACTCAATAACGGCTTTCCACTGGATACGATCAATAGAATATTTTACAAGTTCCATAACAAGTATAAACTATCATATAGCATTGTCAGAGCCAAATCCGAAACTGTCTTCAGATGTCTTTCGTTTTTTGGAAATATTTCTACTCAACTTGCCAATTTGTTCAAATATGAAAATATTGCGATCGGATTCAAGACTACAAATACTATCAAACAGCAATTAGTTAAAACCAAGGACAAACTGGACCCACAAACACAATCGGGGGTATACTCCTTAAACTGTCAAGATTGTCCCGCCGTCTATGTGCCCCAGGTAGGAAGTTTTCTCAAAGAGTTCAAGAACATCTTAGCTTGGTAACCAAAAATAGAGGCACAGAAAACATAGAGACGAAGTCTACGTCCGCCAACCATCTTCTATCAACAGGACATGACTTTTCCAATTCGGACACCGAGATACTCCATGTTTGCTCAAAGGGCAAAAAATTGGACTTATTGGAGAAGATGGAGATCGGCAGAGCTAAGAAGAGTCCTATATTGATTTGTATCAACGACGTTTTCAATTTCGAACAATCTCTCATATTTAATCATATAGAATAAGATCCGTTATATGTTGATTTATAATAAGTTAATTTGGCCGAGTGGTGTAAGGCGTGGTGTGCTACTGTTCTCACTGAATGGATACCATGGTTCGATCCCAGGATGATGAAATGATTTTTACTTTTCCCAAATTGTTTTTTATGGTCAAGTGATGTTATCTTTACGTTTTTGCTTGTTTTTTCGTCCATTTACTCAGTATGTAATCTAGTGTTTGACCGAAAGTGAAATGTGAAGGTGTGTTTTATTGTACATTTGACATATCCAAGGTATTTTATTGTGTTTCTACGTATATATTCTTCTGTGTAATTAGCATATTATTATCTTAGGTCTGATGATGCCATTGATTGGCGAAACACGTGTCACCATTGATATTAAATTTGAGGCCTAAAGACATTGGTTTTTCTACTTATTCAATTTCTTGTTTAAATAGAAACATCTCTTCAAGATCTGTTTAAGTATTCAGGATTTCGAAAAACCAGTATTTTCTTTTGAAAATTAAAAAAGCTGAAGTACGGTAACGCACCAAGATTGAGTCCGCCTCTATCGATCGGAGTTTGTCTAAACGTTTCATTCATATTTCGTCTCATTGGCGTCTCTTGTTTTTTGAGTGGGGTGTTGATTTTGTGAATGTTTATTGTGTTATTATTCTGGTTTAGTTTGTAGTGCTTCATTCTTTACTTATATGGTATATTGAAATGATTCGCAAGTGTCAAGCTTGCAGTAAATAAGAATTTGAGAATTCTGTAAAATAGTTACGCCACTGGCAGCTTTGCGTGTAGTAACCGAAGCACATTCCAGTGAACTCGCTCAACTCCTTACGTCTCTTCTATGTTCGATGTTGGTCACACAATTTTTCACAGTTTATGAATGAAATGATAATAAATAAATAAATAAAGATGTTTATTTAGCACTTGGCTAGTTATTACAAAAATTCACTAAATAAATAATATATATGTCAAGTCCATGTCAGTTACTTGTTACATACATTTGCATCAGATATATGGAAACACAGTGAACAAACATGTCTATACTTGGCACATTTCTGATATTTTCAGGCAAGGCATCAAAAAGACGAACTCCTTCAAAAAATAACGTCTTTTCTAATGCCACAAGGGATATGAAGGTTTTGCCTAGAACGAACATTATACTCGTGCAAGTGAGATCTCCTAACTAGGAAGATTTTCAAGTAAACACGCAGTATATTATTAGTTTATTATTTTCTAGAGATTCGCCTTCTCTATACTCTGAACAAATGGCAGCCAGTTCAATGTCCGCAACATATCTTTAAAAGATGAATATATATCGCAATTAAGAATTATACGCATGGCATTATTTTGTTGTACCTGGAGTCTTTGTATGTCTTTTTTTCTACAGTTTGCCTTAGACCCTATCCCCATACATTTTGTTTTTGCCGTATTCAATTTTAATCTATTTGTACAAAGCCAGTCATAAAGCAAGCAAGCATGTTTCATCTATAGTTATTAGATCTTTGAGCAGACCACTCTTGATACTTAAATAATCCAACTTCACTTTATTTAGCGGCTTGGTCTACATATCAGCTATCATGTCTTTAGTCGGGCAATATACAATATGCTTTGTACGATTACCAAATTTACGTTACGTTGTAGACTCCAACATCGCATTATCTATTTCTTCGACATGTTCGAAATCTGCCACCTCTTCGTTTTCTGCGTCGGCGTCGTCTAGTTCCCCTACGTACTCGATGGATACTTCTCCTGTTTTCCTTTTTTCTTCGGTACAAATATTTCTCTCAGGAAAAACCACACTTCGACTGATTTTTATACGAGCTGATACATCTAATAATCTATACGCTTTAGATTCATCAGAATATCCCACAAACACTAATGATTCCGCTTTCTTATCAAGCATCTGTTCCTTTGGAATGTTGGGAAAGCAGTCAGTGATAGAGTTGGGTTGTTAGATGCTCAGTTCATTAAAAAGTCAAGCCTTCGGAAGACAATTTCCTCCCTTCATCAGGACAACTAGTGGAATATGGACAATATTAACATCGCATAACCATAATTAACGAGGACTTACCAATGGACAATTTGCATACATTTTCAAATGACTTGAAATTTCATATACGTATTCTAGACATTATTTGAAAGTCATCAGCGAAAAAAACTTTCCGAAATACCCAAAAATATATCTTTTAACTACTAATTAAGTTAGTTATGTCTAGTTTTACGTCTAATTCATTTTATTCATACTGTATGTACAATTCCCACGCGTTATCTTATATCTTCCTCACATGAGTGATAAGTGCTTTTTGTTATACTCGTAATAGTGAGTCCTCGTTAATTATGGTTATGCGCAGTGGCGTAACTATAATTGAACAATTCGAGGCAAAGCCCGGGGGCCCGTAAAGTTGGGGGGCCCAGTCCCCAGTCAATTATGACCTACAATTACTACATAGTGGGAATCTACACTTTAATTCTATTAATCGTTTTCTATTTTCATATATGTACTTGCAATGTTTACAATCCGGCAACCTTGGATTTACAATCCGCCGGTATTTAACGCTCCTTTATTTCGGTTATTCACAGGTAGTCTTTGTTTATTTGAAACTTGACAATCTTAGTTTTCAATTAATACGATAATAGACAGAGCCGTCCATATTTGTATTACAAGAAGTGATGAATTTGGCAACACCGCGTGAAGATTGGATTGAGGTTAGGTTCATTTCTAACTCCATCTTTACACTATAGACGGCTCTGCAAATATTCAACTGCCTTCATTCAGTTTCAAATTGTATTTTGAATAAGTGTGAAGTGAAGTGATTTTTGTATTCTTGAAAACTTGTCAAGATTATGGTTTAAGTGGGTACACCCTACAGATGCACTAATCTTAATCTTGTACTTGAGAAATCGTAATCTAATAGTCAATATTAATATTATCCTAATAGGCTGACATAGTTGCATATTATGATGGTATGTGTGTCTCGGGGAATACTTATGAGAAAAATTCATATTTAAATAAGAAAAATTGATGAATTAATGCCTTATTCAGGATTCCTCATAAACATAAGCACCATTTTCTATGTAATGCGGAAAAACCAGAGTAAACGAGTATTTTTTCGTTTACTTTGGAAAAACAATATGGTGACGGAGACGGTGACGGTGCTTTTTGGTTTATTGGTTTTCATAATAGTTATCAACTCTGTCCTACAGAAACTGAAGAAATCACATCCCAAAATCTGTGAGCATGCATCTACCTACCTATTTGGCAGAGTTTAATATTTTATTGATCAGAATTATTTTTTTTTCAAAAAAACCATAAAACTGATAGTGGAGTTTATAACAGGTAGTTTGAAAGTTTGTTTCGTATTCTATTTTTTTATCAGTTTTATCTTCAGGTCTTCAGTCTGTTTCGTTTTGTTAACAACCGGAATTTGTATTTGGATCTAATGGTTCTCGCAAGCCTACCTTTGTTTTTTTTTTCAGAAAACTTTTGAGAGTAGTGAATATTATTTTCATCATTTATCGGTGGGGCCCATCATGCAGTCTTTGTTCTGGGGCCTCAAGGTATTTAGTTCCGCCACTGGTTATGCGTTATGCGATGTTATTATTGCCCATATTTCACTAGTTGTCCTGATGAAGGGAGGAAATTGTCTCTCGAAAGCTTGACTTTTCAAAAAACACAAAAGACACATTAGGCTTGACTTCATGCCATAACTCGAATGATGTTTTCTGCTTTGACTTGGTAAATCTACCATAATAAATTATTTCCTGTCTAATTCAATCAACCCTAGATAATTCTCGACATTGTTACCGAAAGGTCGCATTCACTGTTGCTAATCGTTTGTTGGGCTCAGGAATCTCATCAATCTCTCACCTGTACCTGAGAAGTAGGTCATTCTAATACGTCACACACCTGCTGGTAGCTAGTGCCTAGAAATTATGTCAAGGACAAGTGTCCATCAATCTATGTAGGCCATGTGGCCATTAACCTTAGTTTCTTCCTGCTAAAATTGCAGTCTCATCATCAGTATGGGAACACTTTGTTCTCTTTAGACGTGATCTATGTTAATTAATCGATGTTTAGTGTAACTATGTCAACTCTACTATTTTAATCATGTACTTTGCGTTCCAATCTCCTGTGAGGAGGATATTGTAAATGATCTGTAAGTTTCCTATCTAGTGTTTCTGGTCTTTTGTAATGTGATTTCATTTTTCTGGTTTAGATTCCTGAAGAAGCTCAAAATTATGTGAGCGAAAGCTTGAAGTTAAGATTAAATATACACTTCCTAGAGCAGTTCTACACCTTTATTGCGCCCTCTGTTGAGTGAGTGGGGTGATCCCAGTTTTGAAAAAAACATTATTTTATTTGTTACCAGTAGCCCCGTTACTGTCCACCTGCTTATATATATATATATATATATATATATATATATATAGCAAATTGTGGATCAGTATAGGGATCGCCCCAAAAGTCTACAGGAGAGAGCAATAAAGTTCTAGGGTGCTCTTGCAGTTGTATATTTGCATCTTACATCAAGCTTTCGCTCATATTTTTGAGCTTCATCAGGAAATCCATATAAAAAAACAGCAATCAAACTACAAGTTGGCAAAAATGCCCAGGAAAAAGAAACTTCTGGGGCGATCCCTATACTGATCTACAATTTGCTGGTTACCAGTAGCCCCCTTACTGTCCGTCTGCTTATATATATATATATATATATATATATATATATATAATGTGCTGGCAAATTGCCTTAGTAGCAGCGCCATTCTCCCTAACTACCAATATTAATTTTAACATTAAATGTTGGTACCTCTACTAGCATCTCGAGCGTTTATGTTAGACAAACCGCAGCAGCTGTCAACCCAAACAACTATCAGCTGCAAATAGAAAGTTATGTGATTCAATGATGAAGTCTTATTTACTTCACACTAGGCTCGACTGAATAAGGTAGAAAATACCCAAACAAAAACAAAACAAAGTAGCATGAAATCCAAAATGCTACAGTGTTTTAGGTATTTAAAATGGGGGTTTCAAGATAACCATATACCTACCTACATAATATTATAATTATTAATCAAATCATGGAAAAAATTAATATGTAAATTATATTGGGACATCAAAAAAATTTAGACCCATATTATTCACCCTTTACATAAACAGTCTACTAGAACTACAAACCAGAGGTCTCATTTCTTCCTTTGCTGATGACACAGTCATTATTTACGACGGTAAAGACTGGAATGAAGTTCGAAAAAGTGCTGAAAAAGACATGAGTCGTATAAAACTATGGTTTGATGAAATGTCCTCCACTATCAATTTTTAAAAAGGGTGATCGTGGTAAAGTTGAAAACTATAGAGCTATCACCATTCTCTGCAACTTCTCCAAAATCTTTGAGATGCTTCTATTTGCACACATTTTCGTCCACATTAAAGGACTTCTTTATCCTCAACAACAAGGATTTTTCTCGAGAAGATCAGCAATCACGAATGTAGCGTGTTTCTCGCAATTCACCTGTGATGTCTTGAACAATACAGGCCAAGTGGATGTTGTGTACACAGATTTCCAGAAAGCCTTTGACCAAATCGACCACAATATTTTAATTCGTAAGCTGCAGAACGACTTTGGCTTCTCGGATGAACTCATAGCCTAGCTGTTCTGCAGTCCTATTTACTGGAGAGGAAACGGTTAGTCGAGATCGATGGCTACCGTTCACTTACATTCATCCTCACGTCTGTATTTCCGCAGGGCTCAAACCTGTTCAATGCCTTTATCAATGACCTGATCGCCATGATTCAATGCGAGAGGTTGGCTTATGCAGACGTCCTGGAATTATTCAACAGGATCGATTCAGTCACGTATTGCTTATTCCTTCAACGTAACATCGACCTTGTCAATAACGGGTGTATGCAGAACCGTCTTGATCTTAACGTATCCCAGTGTTTTGTAGTATCATACAACCGACTGAAAAATAACATTATGCATCAGTACTCAATCGAGGATTCACCTATCGAAAGGACAGCCGAAATCACGAATTTGGGAGTTGTTTTTGATGAAGAGTCTTCCTTCATTCCCCATTTCGAAAAGCTGCTTTTGAGCTCAACTAAACTCCTAGGTTTTGTCATACGGAACTGCCGGCACTTTACTGACATTGGAAGCATAAGACTTCTCTACAATGCATTTTGGCATGGCTTGGGTATGGCTCTCTGATTTGGCAACCAATTTATGACTCACACCAACGCAATAGAGTCCATTCAGAGGAGATTTCTGAAGTATTTGATGTTCAGAGAGGACAGTGTATACCCGGGAAGAGGCTTTGATCACCAATCAATCTTGTCTCGCTATGGTGAAATATCACTAGAGAAGCGTAGATATTTAAACTCCATAAAATCTCTGCATAAGCTCCTGCAGGGTGAGATTGATTGTACGTATCTCTTGGAGCGATTGCAGTTTCGTGTACCTCGACTTGGAACACGTCATCATGTGACTTTCGAAGTAGAGCATGCCCACTCAAATATTCTATATCACAGTCAAACTTCTTTTTAAGATGTGCAAAAACTTTAACCTTGTCAGTAATTCTTGCGATATCCATCTCAAATCCGTTAATTTCATCCTCAATACCTTACCTGAATCAAAACTCTACATGTTCATGCTTGATCTGTATGTGCATGCTTTAATTTTTATTCATATTATGTTTTTATTTTATTTACTATCTTTTTTTTATTTTGTTTATAATAATTACTGCAGCATTTGTGTATCCGGAATTTCCCGTAATTAGGTAATAACCTGTTGGAAATAAACGACTATTAGTATTATTATCATTTATATTATTATTATTATTATTATTATTTAGCTGCAGCCACGTTAATGGGCGTTAATATATTACGCATTCAAACTGAGAATAGCACAATAGAACTGAAACAAAAGGATCATGTGAGATATCTGGCACTTGATATTTATTGCCACCTTAAGTGGAATCTCCTCGTAAATAAAATAACAAAAAGACTAAGACTAATTCTATTTAGATTCACACAATTAAAAAAAAAACCACTGACGCAGAGGCCTTACTGGTTTTTAGCCCCACAAATTTTTTGGCATTTACAGATATGATGTCGATAAAGAGGGCGACTAGTTTCAATGTTTTCAAGTGGAAATTGAAGGAATGGTTATACTCCCGGTCAAGACGTGTGACACACGATATGGTGGAATTGAAATTTAGAATTTGCGAAACCTTCGTATTTTATAAATGTATTGGCAAAAAATAGGTTTTACTCTTTAGTTATGTTTCTATTGTTATCTTGCACCCATCATTACTTGAATGATTATCATCATAATATTTTTATAGTTATTTAGGATTATAAGATTTAATTAATAAATTATGATTTTTAGATATCCTTATGAGAAAATTTTATGGTTGTAAATTAGGATATAGACACCCACACAAGTCTCTGACTTCGGGTTACTCGTCTATTTATTTCCAAATAGAATCTTCAGGATCTTCAGGGTAACTAAAGGGTGATCCATTTAGTGCTGAAGGATTTCAAATGGAATCAAACACTAGACATTGTGGGCTAGCAGAAAAAAAGATAATTTATTTGAAAGAGTATCCAATTACAATTTAGTTTTGGAAATAATATCATTTGGATATCCACCATGACTTTGTTGACAGAGGGAATCTAGTCACTTGAATTGATGACTATATTTACACACATTTGGGCCGGTCTCCCATGAATAACATTTCTGATGTTGGTTTTCATATCCTCTATAGTTCTTGGATTGTTACCATAAACCTTCGACTTCATGTATCCCCACAGGAAGAAGTCGCATGGGGTCAAATGAAAAAATTGTGCGGGAAAATTTACTGAACCACGTCGTCATATAACATTATCATTACCGTTGTTCCATGCTGTTTTGTAATGACCCAACCTATAAAACTGTCAAATAAAAATGCCATCCACTTTCACAGTGTTTCCCAACTCCCATTCAAAATCCTAAAGCACTATATGGATCACCCTTTATTTTGTAAATGGAGAATGGAAAGAAATATTATTATTATTATTATTATTAGAGACCATGGATAATTATCGTTTGCAATTTAAACTGAATCATATAATGGATAGCTAGGAATTCATGTGAAAGAATTTCAGAAAATGGAAGGAAAGAAAAATAACCCGATAAAACGATACCAAAAAGTTATCGACTAGGGGAGCGTAAATACATCCTTTACTACGGTACAGTTGGCCTATTCGCTGCAACGCAGTAAACAATGTAACTGAAAAGAACACAATTCCCATCTACATACCTTACTACGGTACAGTTGGCCGACTTCCTACATAAAGATAATTTTTGAATATGTTCTAGGATGTCGCTCACGCGACATCCATTTTTTGCCAGCCAAACTAACCCAAACTAACCAAAACTTACCCAATCTAACCCTAACTCAAAACTTGTAGTTAGTCTGGTTAGTTTGGGTTAGTTTGGCTGGCAAAAAATGGGATGTCGCTCGGGCAACATATTCAAAAATTATCTTTATGTAGGAAGTAGGCCAACTGTACCGTAGTGAAGAATGTAAATACGCGTTCGTGGAGAACGCTATGGCGCTATACAGCGCAAATGCTATTTCCGCTGTTCGGAGAGGTTTTATAGTGTTGGCGCTATAGAGCTCCGTGAACGACGTACTTGAGCGTATTATTGTTAAATAACACATGGCGGTTGAGAGACGCAATGTTTTGAATGTGGAGATAGTTACTCAAAATTCTCAATACTTTAGTACTAGTACGAGTACCTACTTAAGCCATTCCAAACGAATACTTCAATAATTTTCTTCTGTCTCCGGATTGAATAATTGTATCGCAAAGTGAACATTTATTATATACCCACTCCACAAAACTTGACCGATATGAAATAAACGTACACAAAACACAAGCAATTTCAAATTTTTCAAACATAAACGAACTGTTCACGGAGGACTTGTTGCACGAAATAGCGCTAATGCTATCTGCTGCCTCACCTCGATGAAAATAGCATTTCTTAGCGTGAGTGATGACGTAGTCTGCAGAAACAATGAAGTCACAGATGCGCTATATGGTGCTATAGAATGGCTCCGTGAACGTCCCGTAGCACATGATAGCGCAAATAGCGTGCTTCCGGAACACAGCCTAGGAATAATATGTATCGGTATAGTTATTATATTTTCACCGACCGATCATTATAAATATTTGATGTGAAATGCAAAAGTTTCACGGTGAAAAATAAATTTTACGAAAAACTTTTTTCATGCATGTGTGGTACATAGGGTTTTCAAACGGGCTTAATTCTCATTCTAATAAGTTAATACAAAATATTTTTTATTTTATTCTAACTGAACAAAATAATCAAAATACCTATAAATATAGACCATTAGTTGAAATGTTTGTATAAAGCTTGAAAAGATGTAGGTAGGCATAGCTATGTATATATTTTATAAACACACAAGTTGACAGTAAACACATGATATAAGCGTTTTTTTATCAAGTTTGAGTCGGTTTAGAAATAATAACAAAAAAATGATATCATAGCTGGTTTGAAAGTTTATTAAATTAAAATCTAATTACATAACACAATATGATTGTGAGAATCTAAAGAAAAATACGTGCCTATCTACTAAAAATGATAATATTATAGTTGTTAAGTATATTATATAAATATTAGTAATATAATTTTTCGAGAGCTTTTTTTTAAATCGCGAATTTTGCTTTTTTGACTTTTATATTCGTTTCGAGTTTCCTTTTTGAATTTATTTTACGCTGAGACCGAAAGTGTTTATAATTTATTCTGATGGTGGACGACGAAACTATTATTATTATTATTTGCTTTAGGAAATGAATGGAACAATATCAAATCACGACCTTCTTTTTGAATGGTTTTCATGAAGCAACAGTTCAAAATCTGCCCAGGCATTATAATCTAGAACAATAAATCGTTTTATGGAACTTGTTTCTTCTATATTGCAGTGCTAAAACTTACCAAAAATGTTCATAACGTTGAAAAAAATCAAATCACCAAAATGTCCAAATGTCAAATAGAAATCACAAACACGTAACTCAGTCTGGATGTACACAAAAATTGTCTACATGAAGTCTTTAAACGTGTATTATTACTCTTAATCATTAAAATCATTGAAATATAAACAAAAATCAACACAAAACTCATGAAACACCCATCTAAACAGTAGAGCTCTCCTTCTGTACTGATGACTACGTCATCAACGTATGTCTTTGATTGTACCACCGTGGCAACGTTGTTCTTATGGGATTGAGCAATCCTGTTTGGTTTATAGTCCTTGAGAGCCATCAGCAAATAACTTTAAATTGATACTGTTTGATACTGCCCTCAGACAAAGAGGATTTTCTCAAGTATTTTCCGAAATGACAGGAACTGAAGGAAATCTCACCTGTCTATGGGTATTTCATTTCTCAGTTTTCTGTTGCTAGATATTTCGCAACAAGCCTCGCGAAATTCCGATCGTCTGTGGACAGGCGTTGGTTTGAACCGGTTTTTTTTTGGTGTTGTTGATTTTTATCAGTTTGTGTTCACGCTTGAGATCATGCCTCCGCATTGAGTAGAAGAGATAATGACTAAAAAATCGCGAAATCTGTTTCCGCGTGGCTGCGAACTGACTATGTATGTGAAGGAAATCCCGCATGTCTGTGGGCAGCTCAGCGGTAAAGGAATTCCTCAACTCAAGGTAATCCCGCAGTATTTTGGACTGAAGAATTTCCTCATTGTCTGTGAGCAGCTTGATAGTTTAAAAAGAGGATGATCAGAAGGGGTCCTAAGACTGTTCCCTGCGGAACCCAAGATTCAACATTATTAGCGTCTTCAGAGGTGCTGCCATTGAATACAACCTGCTGTTTTCTGCTTATCAAGTACGATTCAAACTAATCAAATACTCTTCCTCGTAGACCCATTTTGAACAGTTTTTTTAATAAAAGTTTCCTGAAAATAGTAGCAAAAGCTCTTGTGAAGTCTAGAAACACAGATATCACAATCATTCCTCTATCGATACTCTTTAACCATTCTTTCGTGATTTTCAAAATAACAGTTTCACACGAATGTTCATGGCTGAAACCTGATTGGGAAGCATGCAACAACAAATTTGTATCACAAAAGTCATTGATTTGGTCTTTAACTACTTATTCTATCAGTTTCTCATATGCCGGTACCGTGTTCATAGGACGAAAGTCTTCAATCATTTCACTATTAACCACTTTTTGCACGGGAGTTATCACTGAAAGTTTCCATTTATCAGGAAACACACATTAAGCCAATGAATTATCAATCACGTCCAACAACCTATTTCCCGCAATTTCACAAACATCTTTCAATATCTGTGCAGATATTTGATTGCCACATTCACGAGAGTTTTTAAGTCGCTTAACACTCTTATTAAAATGGCACATGTCAATAGTCTTAAATTCGTATAAAATGTCTTTGATATCTTTAGAAGCTATCACAAAATGACTATCATGATTTGTTGCAATGGACGACACAATTCCAAAAATACAATTCACAAAATAATCATCAAAACAATTTCACAATTTCACCTTATCACAGCTCCATTTGATAATACATATTTGGTTTACGGTATTCTGCTTGCCAGACAGCAGCATATTCAGAGGTTTCCAGAGTTGTTTGGAATTGTTTCTATTATTATTCAAAAGCGATGAGAGATTTTTCGACCGTCTTATCAATGCCACAACTTAATTTTTCTTACTTTTGTAAGATTTCCAGCTATTCTCATCCCCACTCACAGCTATACGATAAAAACGGTCACTGATCTTAATTTTTTCCAGAATATGCGGAGTGATACACTTATTGCCTGTTTACTTAGAGTTGCTATTCACTCATGGTATGTAGTCATTTTTCCAAACTTCCAGTAATTGAACTGATAAAAGCCTCCGCCAAAACGTCCACATTAGTTATTGAGGTATTCCATTCTTCATTTCTTAGCAGCTCTTCCATCATCACTCTATTGTAATTTAGACATCGATATGTAGAAGATTTTGGTGTTGATAAATGTGAGTTCAATTTACATATTATGATCTCCAATACGAGGGCTCAGCAAAACATCACATTTTAATGATTGGTCATTTTTTGTGATTGATGCATGATCTATCAATGTTTTACTTGTGAGTAATAACTGTCTTATTATATCGTAATTGAAGTCACCCAATATCAACTGGATACCATTCAGATAAGTCAATTCTTCAAGATGATCAAATTTTTCGATTAACGGTTCATCAGATCCAGACCATGATCTGTATATTCTGGTCAAAACACTTTACAAACTACTCTTGAAATCCATAAAAAGTTATCAACACTTTTATTTTTTTTCAATACTATATTTTAGATTGCCCTTTGAATAAAATGTAACACCTCCAGTCCTACTATTCTTGCTTACACAATGAATAGTCTTATATCTGTCAATATCAGTTTCAATATTGAATATATCCGAAGTAATATGGGTCTCTGATAGACAGAGTATTGTTGGCTGTAGATTATGAATAATCAAAATCTTGATTTCATCATATATATATATATATTATCTGAAACCCTTTTACCATACAATGGTGTAGGGCGGTTATCTTATTATAAGTTTCTCACAAATTTCTTCCACTTGTTTCTGTCCTTCGCAATTTTTCTTGCATCTTCCCAAGTTTTTCCTTTGCTCTCAATTATTTTTCCTATAACTGTGTCCCATGTTCTTCGCGGTCTTCCTTTCTTCATGTTTTTCAGTATTTTTGCTTCCCATGTTCTTCTAACTGTCCTAGTCTCCTCCATTCTCTGTAGGTGGCCCCACCAACCCAGTTGTCTTTCTTCTATGTACTGTAATGTTGATTGTACTTGTAGGTCTTCTCTTATTTTTGTGTTTCTCAATCTGTCCCTCTTGGTTACTCCCTTCACTCTTCTCAGGTATTTCATTTCTACTGCTTGTATTCTACTTTTCTGGCGTTCTGTAAGGACCCATGTTTCGCAGCCGTAGGTTAGTACAGGTCGATAAATTGTTTTGAATATTTTTGTTTTTGTTTCTCTAGAGATCTTCCTATTATTTATAAATGTATTGTACATCGAGTAGTACAGTTTCATTGTTTTTTCTATTCTGTTATTTATTTCGATTTCCTGTGTACCCTTCTCGTCTATGTTCACTCCGAGGTATTGGAATGAATTCACCTGTTCTATTTTTGTTCCATCAATTGCAATTGTCAATTCTTCTCTTTTTTCTCCTATTGTCATTACTTTGGTTTTGTTCTTATTTATTTTCATTCCGTGTTCCTCTATGATTTTGTTCCACAATTCAAGGTTCTTTTGCAAGTTGTTTTCATTTCTTGCAATGATCGCTATGTCATCTGCGAACACACATTCAGATATGTCTACTCTTTGTAGATTCTTATGACCGATATTTAATTTTGCGCCTTGCTTTGAGCATTTCTTTATTATTCCGTCCATGTATATTATGAAGAGAACTGGGCTTGAACATCCACCTTGTCTTAGTCCGTCTCTTGTTGTAAATGTGTCTGAGTGTTTATTGTGACTTATGATTGAGTTGGTGTTATGTGTATAGATTTTTTGTACTATTCTAACCATCTTGTCTGTGATGCCTCTTTCTTGATTTCATCATAATTATTGAATAGTCCTTGACAGTTGACACATTTGTGACAGTTGACACAATCAATCTGGTTCTCTTATTCCTAGATGATACATTTTCTTTTTTGAATTTTCTCCTACCTTTTGAAAACTTGACAGTTTTGATACCAGTTTTGATACCCTACTCCATGATCCATTTTGGAATTCATCATAAATTTGAATTAGCACCAACAAAGTTATGACACTTTCTAACAGTAGCACTAAATTCATCCTTTCCATGTTTTCCGGCACAATTAGGACATGTCATTTTTTCGACACAATGCTTTTGTACAGGGTGATCAGTTAAGGATAGCGAGCGGCCATATCCCGGAAACTATTCATCGTAGAGCCTGCGGCAAAAAATTTTATTACTTAAACGGCCAAGAGAAAAAGTTCGGTTAGTCAGTTTTTTTTTTCAATTTTTTAATAAAAAAATGTATTGCCTTTGAAAATATACAAAAATGAATATACCATTATATTTGATTTTTTTTGGAAAAAACTCAAAAATATGCTACCAGTTCAATTAACGTCATCCAACGGCGACGGCGAATGTCACAAATAAGCATTTTTAGCGCAGATAATTCTCTTTCATATGAGCCCAAGTTCGTTAAAATTGGTCAAGCGAAACGGGAGAAATCTCAGTTTGTTTAAAAAGACAATTGAACTTCCCCCACCACTTTATTATGATGAATAGAAAAAAGTCTAGGTCAGTTAATCTGAAAATGAGTTCATCGATTTATTTTCATTGGGCAAAATTCCATAACAATCATATTTTTTCTACTCGGTGTTGGTTATTACGCCCCCTAGCGACCATTTAAGAAACTTTTTCTCTTGGCCGTTTTAGTCATAAAATTTTTTGCCGCAAGCCTCTACGATGAATAGTTTCCGAGATATGGCCGCTCGCTAAGTATGCGAGGTACTGTATCTGGAAAAGTATTCATCGTAGAGGGTTGCAGCAAAAAAAATTATCACTAAAATGACCAAGAGAAAAACCTGGAAAATATTCTGAAGTTTCTGAAATGGAAGCTAGAGAGCGTTACTGCAATCTTGATTCTTAAAATTGGTCTTTCTGTGAATTTCGCTATATTAACCTAATAAAAAAATACCTGATCTTCAAAGTCGATGATAATCTGAAACTTTTTTGTTTGGCACTTTTTGCTGTATCTTCAAAAATAGTGAGGGGTATTCAAAGGCTTTCATAAATAACAACCAGGGGGTCAATTTTTGGGCCTTCGCCAATTAAAAACGTATACGCAAATGTGCGATCAGCATTTGAAATAACATGGTGATCGCATTTTTGCGTATACGTTTCAAATTTGCGAAGGCTCAAAAATTGACACCCTGTATCTTCGAAACGTCTGATCCGCTTCTAACCAACTAAGAGAGTACCTACTTACTTATTCAGTGATGTCCAAAAATTTCCTCGCTTGATCCTTGCAGTTGAACGGTACTGTGCAAGGGGATAGTTAGTATCTGGAAGGATTTACAAAAAAAAGGATAAAGCGTTGGATTTGAGCTACATTTTTCTGGCAGTGTCTTTGCGTCCCAATCAGTCTTTCATTAATTGATTCATACACTTTTTGAAAAAAATCGTCAAGTTCAATTCAAAAGATGCTTTTTTGACATTTTTGTCATTTATTCCTAACCCAAACGTTATGTCAAGAATACTTCCAGCATCTTTTGAATTGAATTTGACGATTTTTTTAAAGTGTATGTATTAATGTAGTAATTTAATGTACCGCCATTTTGTAGTACTTAAAGATATCGACTCAATATTCAAGGGTTATAAAGTACTCATCAGGATCTTCAAAATGAGGTGTCACACGACCCCCCTTTCCATTTAAAAAAATGTCTCAAAATGGCTTATTTTGCTAGCAGTGCTTTTTCGAGCGGATGATTCCCCTGAAGTCAAGTTCAATTATTGACACTTATGGACAATAAAATTGTGATGGCTGGTAGCATCAAGGTGAGCTCCATATCATATCGTTTCCAAGATACTGTTGACGAACATTGAAATTTGTAATCCCCGGTCTAAAAGTATAACCTCTGATTTTACCAGGCAACCCATTCGCAATCTAGTTTTGAACAAATTTTCCAACTTATAGTTTTTTTATCAGCATTTAATACCAGATGAGGGTATATATTTCTAAAACCGTATCTAACTAAGACTATAAGAAAACATAGAAACCGAACTTACTTATTACAACATTTCGGTTTTTTTAGGATATCTTTGGAAGTATTCGTAATATTTTTAATTTTCAAACGTCATTTTATTGAGTACCAAAATGCACAACTTTGGCACAATCTCAGCTTCGTTGTATATCCTCTTGTTTTCAAAAAACCAACGTTGAACATTGTTTTTGCAACACCCTCGATGGTATGAATAGAGCACAAACAAATGCTTTTACTGAAATTTCTTGAAATAGACTTCTACACGATAATCAATTGACAAAGATAATAAAATCATTTAGTTCTCTTTATTCATACCACCCCCTGTATATACTACTTTGGAGTGATTTCTTTTTGATGAACCAATCAACTACAGTTTGCAGTTTGACATGATGGAAGACATCAGCGATATCTCCGGAGATGTATCAGTGGTTGACGTGTATGATATTGCTTCAGAGATTGGTAAAGAATGTGAAAAAATTATTGATAGGTATGTACGTTTAGATTGTATTTTTACTGATGTCACTGTTGAACTATCCCTATTTTGGAATTAAAGAAAAAGCAGCTGTGATTTTCTTTTTCAAAGTACATATTTGCGTACCTCATCTCGATTTATCGAACCAAGACAGTCAACGGAAACAATCTACACGTGATAAGACAAAGCGATTGGACAGGTCACATGTGTTTGTTTATCTCACGTAACGTTTTTCAAAATTAAAATTTTTAAGATTTCATAATTTTTTTCTCAAGTGAATCTGCAATGTTCTATTTATTGTTGAACTCCACCGCAAAACCATCAACATTTATTGTTTTAATGAACATCAAGAACCTACGGAGGTGTAGAGGGGCCACCAGAATATAATTTTTATTTTTCCGAGTTGTAGCTCGAAACTATCGATTTCTGTGACTCAGAAATAAAAAAAATGATTCCTCCAAGTTTCAACTGGAGAAAATCGATTTCTCTCAGTTGTAAGTCGGAAAAGCGACAAAGTTTTGGTTTAGAAACATCGATTTTTCTGGTTTACAACTCTGAGAAAGGGATTTTTCTGACTCACAACTCGGACGAATCGTTTTTCTACGTTTTCATTCGGAACAACTGATTTTCCGAAGAAATGTTTTTATTTTTTGAAAACAGAAAACAAACTTGGTATCTTAAAGTGAAATCACAGATTTAACAAAAACAGCAACCTATTGTGTTTGTGTGTTTATTAGTGATAGGTACCTACATATTTTATTTATTGATTCTTAAGACTTGAGAGTGCAGTATAAAAATTGAACCCATAATTTTTTCTCATCAAATAATGAAGTTTTAAAATGGTCAAGTGATTAAACTGAGCACTGTTTTCGTTTTCAGAATTGATTGGCCTACCGCCTGTAATATCTGCCCCTTTTTTTAACTGTAATGTTTAAATCCCCGATTCACTATACTACGTACAATACAGTCACACGAACACAGAAAACCACGACTGATTCGGATGTACCGGCCAATCTTGAATCGTTCAGCTCGGAAGAAGTAGGATGGAATAAGAAAGCGGTGCGGACAGGAAAAGGAAATATCAAGGTTGTGAGAAATCCGAGTGCAGAAACCCCAACATATCTTTCACAAATATATTCGTTGTCATGTTCAGTTATTGAATGCACCTTAACGTGCGTCCACATTGATCCCGAGCAGACACGAACAAACACAATGAACACAGCAAACGTAGCGAGCTGCACAAATTATCCAAAATCAGATACTTGTGTTTTCTCTGTTCCCGATGTTTCGCGTGCTTGCAAGCATTCAAAAAACCTGTTTCGACAGTTCGGTGAGGTAGCGGTACATCAAAGGGATGCTCGCGAGCACAATAATTGACGGAGTTCATGTGAATTCCTTTGAATTTATAGTTCGAGGTTTTTCCATGGTTCAGTCATGTACGAACAATCGACTATTGGGAAGTGCAAGATGGAGTAGACGGAGAAACACTTTTAAAAAGCTATTTTGGATTTATAAAACTCATTCTGTCTTGTGGGATCCACAGCATATATTCTATAATTTGAATAACAGAAAATCATGCATGGATGAAGCACAGTAAACGTAGTGAGCTGCACAAATTATCCAAAATCAGATTCTCGTGTTTCCTCTGTTCCCGATGTTTCGCGTGCTTGCAAGCATCCAAAACACCGGTTTTTACGGTTCGGTGGGGTAGCCGGTACATCAAAGGGATGCTCGCGAGCACAATATTTGACGGAGCTTATGTGATTTCTTTCTGATTTATAGTTCGATTTTTTCCATGGTTCAGTCATGTACGAACAATCGACTATTGAACTGAACTGCAATATGGAGTTGACGGAGAAACACACTTTAAAGCTATTTCGGATTCATAAAACTCATTCTGTCTTGTGAGATCCACAGCATATATTTTATAATTTGAATAACAGAAAATTATGCGTGGATGGAGCACAGCAAACGTAGCGAGCTGCACAAATGATCCAAAATCAGATTCTCGTGTTTTCTCTGTCGCATGCTTGCAAGCATCCAAAACACTCGTTTTTACAGTTCGTAGGGGGAGCGGTGCATCAAAGGGATGCTCGCGAGCACAATAATTGACAGAGTTTACGTGAATTCTTTTGAATTTATAGTTCGAGTTCTTTCCATGGTTCAGTCATGTACGAACAATCGACTATTGTGAAGGGCAAGAGGGAGTAGACGGAGAAACACACTTTAAAGCTATTTGGGATTTATTAAAGTCATTCTGTCTTGTGAGATCCACAGCATATATTTTATAGTAGGCCCCTTGCACTTTTTTTTTTATTGCATTAAAATGATCAATTAGACTTGAAAACTATCCCTACATTTTTTCAAACTGGCCAAATACCCACGAAAACGGCGAGTGATGCAATCGGCTCCGGTTGCGTTCCGGGTAAAGGCGTTTTCGTTTTGTGAAAATTTAAGACCAAGGTCAACCAAGAACAGGACCGAAGCTTTCGTTTTAAAACAATGACGTCACGCATAGAACCTGGTCCTGAATAATTAGGACCAGCGGGAGAAGCTGGTCCGAGCGACTGGTCTTGATTGTAAACAGAATAAACTAACCTAAAAATCAAGACAACAGTTGATTTTTATGGTTTCATAATACTATTTGATATAAACTGCAAAAAAATAGAGACTGCGTGAAAAGTGTGAAATTTTTAATCAAAATAATAGAGAAATAGGAATACAGGGCGATGTGGAAACCTGCGTGTACCTATTATCACTGAACATTAATGTTTTTAAATCTAAAAGAATTGTTTGAAAAACATTTAATTTAGTTCAGAGAAAGTATCTTGACTTTACAAGGTTTTTATCACTGTATTTGCTCAAAAATCAGATTATTTATTTATTTCAGATGATGAATACGCCTTAGCTTGGATTATTGCACTAGATTGATACTGTGGAATCAATTGATTAAGTTTGGGATTATCTATATTATACACGACCGACATCACATTAGTATATCAAATACTTGAAAAAGGAAAAAGTAATCATTTTTTGTTTATCAATGTCAAAAAGTGTGGTTAGGATCAGGAAAATTGTTTTCGTTTTATAAAAACAAAATACGTCATTATTTTAGGACCAGTCAAGACCTCTGTCAAAAAATATGTCATTTATATGTCAACCTGGACCAGAACCGCTTTTAAATCGAAAACGCCTTTAGAGTGGGAGGTTTTTCCATCAGCGGATTGCTGACGTTTGGCATGTCGTCCAGGGACGGATTTTTCCTTGTACAGTTTTTGTTCATTATGTTTGTCTTGGAAACTGATTATTATTATTGGTATGTGTTTTGTGGTTTGTGTTTGATTTTGAGTCGAGTTTTATAATGGTTTATCATTATTGTATCGTGCGAGATTGTAAAAATACAACAACTTTTACTCCTAGAAAAACATTTATCAACCTACCAAAGGAAGATAAACAAAGAGAAAGCTGGTTATTAGCTATAGAACGCCAGCCTTTTTAACAAAATGCGAGGAAAAAATGTATATCAACAATGATTTTTTATAATTGAAATCAACTGATTAAAAAAAAAATGATTCAATTTTTTTATGCGAACTTTTTTTCTCGTTTTATTTTGTCTTTACATCTATTTGTGAAGCGAAACTTCTTTTGCGGCGTTCTGATATTTTGTCGGCAATGGGGAGTGAACTGCAAAAAATGTAGCGCAAATGTAAAAATGTTCATGTTCAAATTAGGTATGTAGGTTCTATTTGGAATTTGATCAAAAAATTTGAAAGAAAATTGAATAGTGAGGGAAGAAGTTTCACTTCTGCCACGTATACGATGCAGCACATTATTTTTTCCTTTTTAGATTTAGAATTAGGATCATTCAACTATCAATGTGTAAATGAGTTGAAACTGTGAATTTTATATAATAACATGCCCTTTTTTTTTCTGACTGTTTTTCTTTTGAATAAAGAAACCCCTTCTCATAAAAAAATAAAACTTACCTTTATTTTGAAGCAGTCGTCAAAATCGAAAGGCAAAACGTTGATGTGCGTGGCGTGATTTACACATTATTGGTTATAAATAACGGACAATCTTTATTTTATAAATTTGACAGAATTGATATTGAGTTTAGAGGAAATTGGTATAAATCTGATTAAAATTGTTATTTACAGGCGTGTTTTATGTTGCTTCCAATTAATTGTTATAGTTCTTGTTCTGAATATTTACTAGGATATAGGAGATTTTCTGGTTTGTAAATACGGCATTTCAATGAACTACTCAAATCAAGAAGTAACACATCTATTTATTTTTACCAACGTACTGTAAATTATTCACGTATTATCGATAATGTCTGAAGGATTTGTAAAGGCAAAATTGAAAAATCGCCTTCGATGGGTCTATTGATGTTGTGGTGATTTTTTGCCTAAAATGATTTCTTTGCATGTGCTAAACATCGGAGAGTTGAAGATAAAAGGTTAGTAGGATAACCATAAGAAAGATCATGGTACACAAACCAAAATCATCAAAACTAATAAAATACTCACTTATTCACGCCAGCTGATAACTGTATTCAACGGATTCAAGTCCGGTTTGACGTCACTGGACTTGGACCAAATGCATAGTGATTCCGTGTCACGTGAAATTTAAATGTCCCGAGTGAAGTTGAATTTAACAATTTTATGGTAAATCGAAGATTTTGTTGAGAAAAAAATATTGTCTTACATTTTAGAAGGTTCTTAAAAGATTTTCAGGTGGAAATAAAAACACATGCAAGGGGCCCATTTGAATAACAGAAAATTATCCGTGGATGAAGATCGGTAGGGCATTGAAGCCTTCCGTTGCCGACATATAGCAAACATTCTATATTGGCTCAATTAAGGAAAGAGGGTCTTTCTGAAGGTGGTATTCTTTCTACCGGTACGCGAATCAACTACAGTACAGCTTCAAAAACCCGGACACATATGGAACTAAGAAATGTCCGACTTTGGGGGTCGTCCAGATATCTGAATCATTGATTTTTAGTAAATGATATGCTCGATGATATGCGAACGATGTCACAAACAAAATCTTCATAGCACACTACGTTTTCGATATTCAGGGCAAAATTGAAAATTGACCATTCTCAGGCACCCCTTGTATCTCAGCTGTCATATAATAATAATAGTGTAATCAGATTTTTTCTAGGAGTGACCGATTCGGAGATATAACGCGAACATGTTTTTGAAAATGGGGTAATGTTGAAAAGGCTCGCTCTAAGCTCTCCAAAAATATCCACAATTTTGAAAGAATCATGCATGTTCGGGATAATAGTAGGCAATGGAAGCTAATGGAAACATTAAAACAAATCGAATGAAATAATGATAAGATCAGGCTCGCTAATAGGTCTGTTCGTAGAACAATCACAATCACAAACCAGTCAGAGCCAATCAGCATTCAGCATTTGCAGTTTGCAATCTACTTCTGACTGACATTGACCAATCGATGAAGCGCTGACTGGTTTGTGATTGTTCTACGAACAGACCAAATATTATACATTTCACTATTCTTTCCAATAGTGAGGTATAAACGAGGGTAGAAATCCGGAATTTGGAAAAAATCAAGCAAGTTCTAAATGATAGGTGCGACTCTAATAAATAATCCCATGGAAATTGATAGAAACACTGAAATAAATTGAACGAAATAATAAATACTCATTTTGACGTACCGACTAGAATAATTACAGATATTGTTCAGATTGTTCTCCTCTTTGTCTCACAGATATTTCACACATTTTTCAGATTCTCCGTAAGGCATTCAGTATATTATCACTATTATGAGTTTTAAATGAAGTTGCTTGATGTTGATACTTTTTAGAATTTACCTCACCTTTGGAAATAGATTTTGAGTGTTATAGATTTTTGGAAATCTCAGAGCAATACTGATCATTATTATCTAACTATTATGTGCTCGATTTGTTTCGATGTTTCCATTAGCTTCAATCCTGGTTTCCATGGACTACTACGTTCCAGAACTTGCCTGTTTTTTTTTCAAAATTGTAGATTCTCTAGGGCGTTTGTCCTCCGCCAACGTCACCGACACGGCAACGAGAACGAGATTTTTGAACCGATCTTGACTTCCCGGTGACGGCGATCGTCTGTCCACCGCGAACGAATTCAGAGTTCGGAGGTTCAGTTTCAGCATTTCGTCTATGAGTTTCAGTAATTCAGTTTGATTCTGCGGTCGTATGTAAACGCATTTCCGTGGAGATGAACGTTTAAAAGATGGCTAGGTTATCTTTTGACACCTCCTTGGTTTTATATCACAAACATTCTTTGCTTTCTTCGACTTCTATCAATGGATAAATCCGTATTTGAATTTTTTCGTCATTTTTATCACAATGGGAAACAAAAATAACAACAAAAAACACCACGAACGACACAGAGCGCCATACGCAAATGGCAGCAGACGGTTTTCATTTGACGGCAGTGGTGTGGGCAAGATTAAATGTATTTTCTATTGCCAACATATCGGCCCGTCAAAATTTCGGGACGATTTCTAGCGGTCACGCTGAACTACTCAAACAATCGTCGGCCGGGATGACGGCGCCCGGGTGACGGCCCTGCAGTGGACACGCGGTCTACAGTAGTGTATGTACCCCTACTACGGTGCCGTCATCTCGTTATCATTGACGTGACGGTGGCGCTGGACAAACGACGCCCTTACTGTTGACATGAAGTATCAAGTATAATATATTTTAGGAATGATGAGGATGAATGCTATTCAAAATAACCAAAAATATACAGAGTGTCCCATTTTAGATATATGTGCGTTATATCTTCGAATCGGACACCCTGTACATGTACAAATAACAAAAAAAATATCTGGAAAACTCGCTAAGGAAACATTTATTGAATAAAAAGTACCGTAAGTACATACGGTGTACCCCAAAAGTCCCGGAATGCCTGATCATCTCACTTACTATTGGAACATACCGTATGAAATTTGGAAATAAGAGGAAAACAACATTCTGCGTTTGATGGAATTACCGGAGACTTTGGCAGATGCTTCATTTTCGAGGATGTTGTATTAAATTTTTATTTTTAAATGGGATAACAACTTTTCCATAATTTTTTTGGATTGCATGCGCGATTTGCTGTATACTGGTACTAAAATTAAAGATAATCGAAATAAATGTTTTTTCCCAGAGCAGTGGTTGATAAAGCTCGTATAGAAAAAAGGTAACATCTGGCAACTTCGCCGGTATTACCATCGAACGCAGAATGTGGTTTTCCCTATTAGTTCCAAATCTCATATGATATGTCCCAATAGTGAATGAGATAATTGGACATTCCGGGACTTTTGGGATACACTGTATATTTTTACACTCCAATATGCATTTGTGATTTGTAAATTATGTATGTATTGAATAAACAATGATCAAAATTATTTGTGCAACAAATAATCAGAAATGGTAGCTTGCTTCAGAGATTTTGTGTGAGCCTCTTGTGCTTTTCCTGCTTAGCTGGGTTTTTTGGAAGGATTAATCCGGGAAGAATCATCGTCCGGATTTATGGAGCGTCTGGATTTTACTGTGTTCGTGTTCTAGAAGTTGTACTGTATACTAATTAGTATTTAAAAATCGGTAGTGGTTATCGGTAGTCATGAGACAAAAATTATAAAAGTACGATCTCGAGCGCGAGCACGAACACGAGCAATGTGGACCCACCTTGACAGCCAACACTACTCATATTATCCCTTAAGTTTGCATTCTGATTCTTCCTCCTTCAACACAAAGGAAGTCGGGATTTTGTCCAATGATTCATTTTGATGAACGGATCAATTTTTGGTTAATCGTCACTCTGTCCCTGTTCAAATCCTGGTTTCATTGTCCAACAGTCCAACACGTCCACGCTCACATGAAACGAGAACAACAAGCGTAAAAAATAACGAAGCTTAACCCTCAAGCCAGTTCAAACGACTGAAATCGACAAATGAGCGGCTCGAAAGTCGAAAGGACGATTTAACAGCAAGAGTAATGACGGCACTTCGCGGTTTTCAGGCCACTCCCCGTTTTCAGTCATTTAGCGAAAAAGTAATTTTCTTGCGATCAGAACAATTGATTATTTAGTATATTTTTGAATTAGTTTTGAATTATTTTTTCTGCTGATCACTTTAAAACATTTGGTAGAATACGCACCTGCCTACCAACCGAAGATATAAATTTCAATTCATGCAAATTGTTCATTGTATTTCCATGGCAAGCGCGCGTCGCTATAGATTCCATAGAATATGAGGTAGCGATTTGGAAAAATCGAAACTATTGAAGATGGCCTCCCGTTCCGGCTTTTCACAGGACACTTTTATCTATTGCCAGATGACTTCTGCTATCCAAAAACCGGTGGCTAGGGATAATGATGTGCTTTTCGAATTGCCACGAAAAAGCTGATATATTTCCTCGACAATTAACCTTAAATGTCGATACTACGTTCCCAAATTCTTCATCGATTACGGAACGCGGTGGTTTCACAGTTCATTCAGTTGTCTCACTTCATATCGGAACCTTTGAAAATCGTGTCCTCAAAGCGATTTGCCTAAATTCCTAGCAATAAAAACAGAACCCGGCCGAGAGCAAGATTTACGAGGGAGACAAATTTGAAAAAGCTGATCGATTTCCAAGCGGTTTACGAAACTTCAACGAAGAATCTCAGCCGGAGTTTTGGATCGGTGACACCTGGTATATTTTTGGTACCGGAATGGGACTGAGAATGCGGCGAGCTGGAGCCACGACGAATGAACCTTCTAGTTATCGCGGGAGGGTTGATATGACCGGCGATTAACCTCCAATGTCGATTTGAATACAGCAAACAACGTTGTCAATAATAAAACAAAAAGAAAACTATTCTCCGATCGCTACCATACTTTACAGTATCACCCGCTGGGCTCACCTGTAGATTTCGTGAACATTTCATCTGAATCGGTCAGGCCGTTTTGGCGTTCAAGGGACGTTACGGAAACATACAACGTCTTTTATACATGGTGCCCATTATGTATGGAAACACGCTCATAAATCTTTAAATATTTGTTTAGATGTCATAGTTCAGTTGCTATGGTAACCAACTTTGATTTTTTTTAAGGAAACATATGGCTTTTATGTTCAACGACAACTTGGTGCGATTGCATTAAAGAAAAGTTGGGAAAATCTAGTTTTTGAGAAAATTTGTAGGTTTTTCTCATCTTTTTTTTTTATGTATGTAACAACTCCACAAAATGTTTAAATCGTTATACGCAGGAGAATGACAATTAATTTTATAAAGTTCTTTTCCTAAACAAATATCTGAAGATTTATAAGCGTGTTTCCATACATATTAGGCACCCTGTATACAGGGTGAGTCTATAATGAGTGCGCATAATTTCATGGTGAATAGACTGTAGTAGGATAATGACTTTTTGTAGAGGAACGTCTTGTTGAGAAAATACAGGGTTTTGTAATTTGGGAAAATTTCGTGTTTTTGTCTGTAGATTCGAAATGCCTAAAGCAATTTTTTTCAAATTTTCAAATCGTACATGGTTGGGTGTTTTTGCGGGGTATCTCCGTTATTTTTATAGATAGAAAGTTGCGGTTTTTGCGCCAATGAGTTTAACAAAATAAAAATATTTTTTTCCTTTAATTCTCCGTTCAATTCTAAGCAAAAAAGGTGACGCGAGTTTTTCTTCTCCGATGCGTACTTTCCGACATATAAATAAAAATCATTGAAATGTCACTAATGTTGAAAACATTCACTTGTATTCAAACTCTAAGAAAAATAGAAAATCAATCGATTCCATAACGACTTCTCAAAGTTAAGCGCTTTTTTGCTTAGAAAGGAACAAAACTGTAAAATGATCATTCCTTTCCAACGTCACCCAGTCATCTTGCGCCTGCCTTGTTGGTTGGCTGCGTTGTCACGTAACCTGTTTTCCCTTGGATCGTAAGACAGCTTTATCCGGATGGGTCCTTCAGAAAACTTGTATAACATGCGGCCTTTCTGCATTAATTTTATCAATGTCCTCATTAATTCAACTCCTTACTGAGATTCTGCAGATCTGGACTTTCAGCATCTCTCTCAGTCTCAAGTCGCATCTACACGACTTGACCAACTTATGCCAAGGTTGGCTATTGGGTGGTTTGCCATGTCGTGTGGATGATGTACACAGTGCCAATGTGCACCGAACCATCCAAAAGTGTTTATATATACCAAATGTTGGCTAAAGTTCAGTCTCCAATGTTGTCGCCAAAGACATTGGACATGTCGTCTGGATGTGGCTTTATTCTGGGCGCTTTTACCTAGTGCGTCGCTAGGAGATCGCCCAAAAGAGTTATTCGCTAGTAAAACCTTGAAAAACGTATGCATACTTTTCTCACCAATCATCACAATTTGTCGACATATCTCAACACGCTAAAACTTTGGTATCGTGATAGGAACTATATCAACTGCTTATTATTTTTTGATCACTCGATTTAAGACTCATCCAGACGACAGGACCAAAGTAAGTCAACGTTGGCGACAAAATTGGAGACCAACGTTCAGCCAAAGTTTGGCCTATGTAAACACTTGCACATTTGGATGGATTGGCGCACATTGGCAATGTGTCACGTCACGTTCAAAAAAAAGATGAAAATGAAAATTTTTTCTGTGTAACTTTTAATAAAAATAGCTAGCGCCATTCGAAAAAGGGGCAAAGTCTATATACGCTCTGAAAATGTGACAATAATTGAACAAAAAGTCTAGCTATGAAATTTTGAACTGGTCAAACTTGTTTGAAATCATGAAAAATACGCCGTTTATTTTAGTTTATTATTTCATAGCTAGTCTATCCTATGTTTAATTATTGTAAAATTTTCAGGAAGTCCTACATAAATTTTGCCCCTCTTTTAAACATTTTTTTAAACGTGACAGAAGGATACTAACCAAATTTTTGAAAGAAATCGCGAGGACACGCGAACTGACAAATGGATTGAAGTTCTTAAATCACCATTACTGATCACTGATGCAGGATTAAAGTTTTATCAAATTTCAGGAGTATGCTATGAATCTGACCATTAGTGTACCAAGGTTGGCTATATTTTTATATTTTACTCAGTAGATATCTCAGTTATTTTTGGTTTCACAAAAAAGTTTAAATGAGCAAATTTGCAGTATTTCTCATGTACATTCAGAATCCTATACTAAAAAAATACCTAAAGGGATCGAAAACCTATAAATTTCACACAACATGGTATTTTTTAAATGGGAAACCCTGCATATTTTTGGCTAGATTAATAGATCTTTTTCTTCTGATTTCAAATATACCTTATACAGGGTGGCGCATTAGTGTGTGGAAGACCATTTTCTCCCTTATCAAAAGAGATAGGAAAAAGTTTTCAAGACAAAACCGATAGGGTTCCAGCAGGGTCACAATTAAAAAATATTACTGTGTATACAGAGTGTTCAAGGAAACCGTGGCATAAAAAAATACACGTTTTTTAAATAGCAACCCCAACTTTTGATTGGAGATTTGGATTCAGCGTAATATTCTACGTATGATTCAGTGGTTTTATTTTCCAGAACATGCAGTGTTGTCAGGCTATCGAGAATTTACTAAAATTTAGGGAAAAAACATCATGTTGGTAAACAGCTACAAAAACCAAAGATTTGAAAATGAATCTTGCAAATATGCGTATTTTTCAATGTAGGTTAGGATAGGTTGTGACGGGGAATGCCCTGCCCCACAGCTTCTTGCTTCGCATTGCTTTCACTCGGAGGCCAGATGGTCCATTGTGTTTCCTTGTTTGAAGAGGTGTCCCCCTTTAACCTGCAGCCTTTCTCTTAATCGTTCTAAACCAACTCATGGTTTTTACGAAGTTCAAAATTAACATTATGTCTACATATGCCGCTTCCTCCAAGTCCTCAAGGTAGTATTGTCCCATATTCCTGAGGCGTCCTTCCTTTAGAGTTGGGCAGTAGCACAGTAGATGTTCTATCGTCTCATCCTCCTCGATGCAGTCCTTGCAGAGATCATCAGTCCGTAGGCCCCACTTCTCCGAGCATGGTTCCGATTTCGCAGTGTCCTGTGATTACTCCCACGAGGGTGCTCACAGAGAATTTGCTCTGCTTTAGTAGATTCCCTGTTTTTTCCATATCCAAGTTTGGCCACAGAGCTCTCGATGTGTTGCAGTCGTTTCGATTGCTCCACCTGTCGCTTTGTAGCTTTACCATGTTTTTATCTACTGTATCTTTCAATAGTTTGATCGTTGGTAGCGATGTGTTTACCATTTCGGCTTCGTCCTTTGTCAGTCCCAATTTCGCCAGTTCATCTGCCATCGTGTTCCCTTCAATATTGCTATGTCCAGGAACCCAGCATAGAACGAGCTTCTTGTTCTTGATCCACGACAGTGCCTCACGGCAACTCATCACTACCTTTGACCTTACTGTTTCTGATTCTAGTAGTCTCAACGCTGCTTTGCTGTCTGCATAGATTGTGACGTTTTTTGTTGTGTTGTCCAGTCTTTGCAGCAGGTTGGCTGCTTCCCTGATGGCAATGATTTCTGCATGCAGAATGCCACATACCTTCTCAAGCTTGATAGACTCTTGGATGTGTAGTTCCTTTGAGTATATTCCTGTTCCCGTGCCTATATCAGTCTTGGCTGCGTCTGTAAAGATGGATATCTCTTCCTTCCTTATAATTGAGTCTTGATTCCAGTCTTCTCTGGTAGGTATTTTAACCACTAGCTTATTCTCAAAAGTGCTCTTGGTCAACATGTAGTCTGTTGCCGTTTGTAGCAGCTTCGCCTCTTGGTTATCCATTGCCTTTGAGATTTCCATTAGCACCGTTAAGTGCCCACTAATTGCCTGTTTCCACAATTTGGCCTCCCTCAGTCTGAGAGCTCCTTAGGAGGTGAAATCCACCAAGACGCACTACACAGTTGGCTAGACGAGAGTCAGATGCAGCTCCTGCGACGATCTCTCTTGCTTTCCAGTGAAGAGGCTGGTCGAATGTTACAATCACAGTGAATTGTTTGTTTTTTTCGCATAATTCGCCTGCATACGCCAATGCAGTGTACACAGTATCGTAATTGGATGGAGGAGCATTTATGAACGGAAGGGCAATGACTCTTGTCTTCTCACTGTAATCTCCTTTGGTCACTGAGATCATGTACCCCTTCCATTGTGGAAGTCGATTGCCTTGTTTTTGAGCAAGTAACCACAGGGTGTCATGTGGAGGAGGATGTGCGGGTTCCTCAGGTATTTCCAGGTTTTCTAGAATAACATTATGCAGACCACCACCTTTACCTTTAAATGTTTCCAGAGGAATTATTCCCGCTTTCCCAGTATCCGTTGATGAAGGCATCTTTAATAATCGTGGTATTCTTGACCCTTTTTCAACTGAACTTGCTGGGGTGACGCATCGGATTCCACCCATTGAGTGGAAGGTATTGAGGCCATCAATTGTGCAGACATTAAAATCAGCATTATCGAAGACAAATTGACTGAATGACCCTGGTTTGAAGTTTGGTTTGGCATTAGCAATACATGACATTTCTAGCACCTGAGCTTCGTAGTAAGAGGAACTGAATCCCATGCTCGCAAGAAGATTGATCAAACTTCTCGAGGCGAATCGCCTGTACAGTAGGAGGGACAAACTGCTCAACACTGAGGATAAGAAAGTTCATGGCCGAACTACGGATGTGATCGCATGTCCAATGGAGATACATTTCTTTTTCGTTTCTTCAACTCTTTTGGTGCTTTTCGTCATCACCTCCTCAAGGAATGTACGAAGGGTTGGGGTAAGGCAATCCGCGTCTTTGAGAAACTCATCGCCAGAGGGGTACGTTCGAGAATCGTATATTTCACTCTGAATGTCCTGTCGAATGATAGCTGCAGCTTTTTTTACGATTCTCATTCGTTCGTCCGCACCATTTTTGTGTCTTTCTTGCTCGCCGTACCAAGCATCAGTCAAAAGTTTGTACCCTGCATCTCTAAAACATACTGTCACAATAAGGGCTTGTGGGGTCTTCAACTGTACCCTACCCTTATTGCGCGCTAGGGACGTAGCACTCAGACAGAAGGGAAACTCGTGTCACTTCACAACATCTCTATTTTTCTTGACGGTCAACAATTACAGCCGGGGGATCAGCATGGGCCGATGGCTCGAGAGGGAAAATAGGAATTCTTGCCTAGCTAGAAGCTTGACTGACACTACTTTTCCCTCCACTCGAACCATCGTTCCGTGGCCGAATTTATATAAAAAAACTGTTGGGTCAGCATTGTAGGTCATGCGTCATAACATCATCGTAACATAAATGAGTGGATTTATTCAGCGTACTTTCCACACCATTATTACGATGACATATGCCCCTTCCCCGCGAGCATTGGCCCCCAATGCTAACTGACAACATGCTCCATCCCCTTACAAAACATGACTTAAAACTTAAAACAATAATAAACTTGCTCCGGTCCTGTGTTACATTATGTCAATCTGCTGAGTATGGTTTTGTCCCTGACCATCACCAACAGCAAATCAACTACAATTGCAATCTACTGTCAGCGGTCACCGTGCCCCCAATTTCTGATCTTCGCTGACGGTGCGAAGATTTGCTGGCTGGCTCATCAGGGTTTTGCAATTGCAGCTTGACCTTGTTGGTGATGTTCCGTAAGTATGGGACTACAGGGTGACACATGACACTCCTACTCAGTCCGGAGTGACCTGTATACACGATCCTGGAACAATACTCTTCAGCTGGGTATCGGAGGACCGGAAGCAGACATTGAATGCCCTATAAAAGAGAAAATATAAATATATATAGGTATCTCAAAATAATAAAAACACAATATATACAAACACAAGGAGGTTGGTAGTGTCAGTCAAGCTTCCTATTACTGTGGTTTCCCCCGGTGCTGTGGTACGTCTTGGACTCGTTCAGACCCTTTCTGGTACGCCATTCTCAACTCTGGGCCGTAGATCATCCTGTACTCACTCTGTACACTATACACGCTTGGCGTGCGAGAGATGATCGTTAGGCGCCTCCACCAAATGTCACAATGAGAGCTTGTGGGGTCTTCAACTGTACCCTACCCTTATTGCGCGCTAGGGACGTAGCACTCAGACAGAAGGGAAACTCGTGTCACTTCACAACATCTCTATTTTCTTTGACGGTCAACAATTACAGCCGGGGGATCAGCATGGGCCGATGGCTCGAGAGGGAAAATAGGAATTCTTGCCAAGCTAGAAGCTTGACTGACACTACCTTTCCCTCCTCCCGAACCATCGTTCCGTGGCCGAATTTATATAAAAAAATTGTTGGGTCAGCATTGTAGGTCATGCGTCATAACATCATCGTAACATAAATGAGTGGATTTATTCAGCGTACTTTCCACCCCATTATTACGATGACAATACCTTTGGGTAAATACATGCTATGCTTGGTCAAATGATCCATAAGTTTTTAAGGGCTCAGAACTAAAGGATGTAGAATACCGTTTTGAGCAGACAATATAACACTCAAAAGATCGTTTTGATAAAACTGAAATTGTTCGGAAATTGTTTCAAATAGAGCAAAATACTCAGAGAATTGTATCGTGAAAGTTTCCAGTAACGTATTATTTTCGATGGCAGTTTTGACATAATTGTTGATGAATAGTACGAGTTGGTCAGTCTTTTTGCTTAGACTTGAAAACATTTGTTTATTTATATGATTTGATGAATTCAAAGAAGAAATTGTGTTTTCAAAAATACTGGTTTGTTCGGAGAGTAGGTGTTGCATACTTAACTGTTTTGTCTCAAGCTTCTGGATAATTTCGTTATAATGTGTAGCATCACTTTCATCCAAGGTACCAAATAGAATTTTTGCAGTTTTGCCTACGACATTGATTAGACCTCGTCTAGTTCGATTTAAGAATTCCTGACTATTTAAAATTTCGCCAATAATACTATGACTCGCGGCTCGAGCAAGAACTCTGTTTTTTCGATTGAATAAGGTTTTTGATATAGCACAAGGTCTCAAGTATTCTTGTTGGGAATCTCGCAAGTCACAAAGCTCTACCATTTTTCTATAGTTTAAAATAAAATTATCGTAAAGCTCATAATAGCCTGCTAAATCCAAAGAATTGACAAGTTTCCATGAGCTTGTCTCTAAAAAAACAGTATTAAACGGTTCATAAAGAATACCAGCGCTATGATTGATTTCATGCAACGAAAATAAATTTATCTGGATACTGCCTTGTATACTATACGTTAATAAGATGCAAGGAATTACTAGTAAGGCCTGCATCTGAAACAAAAGAAATTATCTATGATTGATTATATAGTTTAAGACGGTTATTGTGAACTTTTTGATGCTTGTTTTTCACTAGGATAGTTGAATTTGTTACAGAGTTAGCTTTTATAACCTTATTTGGGCCATTCCAAATTGACTCCAGCTTCTTACATTTTCCTTTCTTCGCGTTCGATTCGTTTTTAAGTAATACCATGTCTCCTTCCTCATAAGTGACAGGATTTATTGCTTGATCACGGGAAGTTTTTGCTTTTTCTTTGTTTTGGATAAGATTTTGTTTTGCTAATTCATGACTGTGTTGTACACAAAAGCAAAAGCTACTGGAAGATCTGAACCAACCGTCCCTTGAGAAAGTACGGCTCCTATCGCAAAATTGCTTGCATCGCAAGTAAGAACCAATTCCCTTGAAAAATCCGGATATTGAAGTATAGGAGGATGACAAAGTTTTTCCCTTGAGAGTTTCAAAAGGTTATTGATCGGCTGAGCAATTTTTGCAAAGTTTTGGATATGTCTTCTATAATACCCAGCTAATCCCAAAAATTGTTTAATTTCAGTAGGAGATTTTGGAGTAGGAAAGTCTTTAATAGCCTTAATTTTATTTTCGTCGGGCTTTATACCGTCTATAGTTATTGTATGTCCTAAATAAGTAAGTTCAGGCCGGAGAAACTCGCATTTCTCCGGTTGTAATTTAAGATTATGCATGCGAAACCTATTGAAGACTTCCTTAAGTTTAGAGTTATGTTCCTCCAGGGTTTTCCCATAAACAATCACATCATCAAGGTACACAAAGCACTTTATTCCCTGAAGACCTAACAAAACACTATTCATTAATTTAGTAAACGTGAAAGGATCCCCTTTTAAACCAAAGGGCATACGATTAAATTCATAATGATTGGAAGACGTACTAAATGCGGTTTTATGTTTGTCCTTTGGGTCAGTGCGGACCTGATGATACCCGGAAGCAAGGTCAATGGATGAGAAAAATTTTGAATTTCCAAGCTGGTCCAGAATTTCTGTTATATTTGGTAACGGGAAGACTTCTGAGACAGTTTTTTCATTAAGCTTACGAAAGTCAACTACCACGCGCCATTTTTTATTTCCATCAATATCTGGTTTCTTAGGAACAACTAACAACGGAGAATTGTATGGAGACGATGACTCAGAAATGATACCATCTTCAAGCATTTTGTCAATTTGTCGTTTGACTTCTTCTTGTTGATGATATGGCAATCTATAGGGCTTAACGTTTATAGGGTTATCGTCAGTGGTAGGAATAGAATGAGTCATTGATTCTGTACAAGATAATTTATCGGTCTCAAGATGAAAAATATCATTATAACATTTACAAATTTCTATAATACTTTCTCGCTCAGAATTGGACATGTGAGACGTTCGAAGTGAATTTGTGAGACGTGTGAGTCGATCAAGATTGCAAGGGGTATCATTGATAGAAAGAACTTCATATTGATCAAGATTTTCAAAAATCAATTCAGGGTTTTCAATTGTGATGGGATTTTCATTTGTATTTATAAATGTGATGAAACAATAGCCATTCAATGGTTTAACAACAGAATTACCCACGTAAACTCCCTCAAGTATTTCCGTTGAAAGACATAAACATTCATGAATGTGTGAAGTTTTAACCTTATGTATGATCTCACTTCTAGCAGGAATATTGATGATGTTTTTAAATTTTGCTGAGTCAAAAGGTATAGAAATGATTTCGTTGCTACAAGAAAGAGATAAGACTTTAGTTTCGTAATTGATATTGGCTTTATGCTTTATAAAGAAATCTTTCCCAAGAATTCCATCTTGAGAAATAGGAAAATTATCGTCTACTAAATGTACAGGGTGCATTATATTGAAAGTTCCAATTTCAAATTCTCCATAACAGATTCCATAAGTTGAAATTAGGGATTCAGAAATACCTTTAAGATGTGCTTTGTAATCAGTATAACATAAGGCATTTTGCTTTACACAAGATTTTTTTTAAATGGTAATTTGAGAACCCGTATCAATTAAAAGGTTTACTGCGTTATCCTGGCCCAAGGAATAGGGTAGGAGTCTGCTATCTGCTTCTTCGGTGGCACAGGGGTTAATACAAAAGATCTCAGTTTCAGGAATAGTCGCATTACTACAGTTAAGATTAGGATGACTTGTAGTGTTAAGATTCATAGTAAGATTTTCACCTGTATAAGATTTCGGCTTAAAAGAAGGACAGGTGAATTGGTTTAAACTACAAGTTTGATGTATTTGCAACGTATTATGAATGGGAACAAGCTTATCTTTAGGATCACAAGAATGGATAGGACGGCAGTTTAAAGTTGGGACACCGGAGTTGCGCTGCCGTTGCTCGCAACCGGTGCTTGGAAGTTTTCGTGGTTATGGTAATTGGAATTTACAAACTTTCTAACGTTTGGATTAGAATTGTTTTTGAATTCATCGGATCGTTTCTTTTTGAAACAATCTTTGATATGATGACCAGGTCTTTTACAGTAAGCACAAGTTATATTTGTGACATGCACTTCGGTTTTGAACTCCCGCTTAGGAAATGTAGGAAGCTGTTGCGATGACGAAGCGCGATTTTTAATGAAACACTCATTTTCTAGATGTCCGTTGCGCTTACAAAAGTTGCATTTTTTAAATGGTTTGGCTTTAAATTTATTAAGATTTTTATTTTGATTTGAATTTTCACTAAAATTGCGTTCTTCTTCTACAGCCGCCTCAATAGCGTCTGTGAGTTTATTAAATTTGGATGCTTTAATTATTAATTTTAAAGGATGGTTTAAACCCTCTACAAATGTTTTAAAAGCTGTTTTTGAATTCAAGTTTTTGATTATTGTTGCAGAAGCAACTCCTTCAGAAGCTATACAAGCATCATCAAGATCACTTAAAAGTTGTTCTATTCTATTGGCAAAAGCTCTAACTGATTCACCATGATATTGTTTGGCTCTTATTAATTCTGATTGTAATTGGGCGACGCTCCTAGTTTCTAAAAATTGTTCTTGAAGAGCGAGTTTAAGATCCTCCCAATTATCAAAATTTTTATGTTTAACCACGTTATAGGCAGAACCTGACAGATTAGAAGTGATAATGCTAACTAACAATTTACTATCCGAGGCTTGTGACAGATCGGAATTTACAATATCGCAACAGGAAACAAATTTATGAAAACTTTTTCTATCTCCGATAAAATCGGGAATTAGTTTTAAAGCAAAATCGACATTTAATTTGGGCATCTTCTCAACAATTTCAGTTTCAACAAAAATAACAGATTAATCGTCTGCGTTACTAAGATATGGATCGCTTGAGGAATTTTCAGTCATCAAGAACTTTATACATTATTGTTACAAAAAAAATGATAAGAATACACAGGCAATAAAAATGAATATAAAACTTACAGTAGATGATTCAGTCCAAATTAGTGTAAGCTGCTGGATTCCTTTCCACGTTGGTGTACCAAAAATGATCCCACTCAGTGCGGAATGATGAGGCCGTACAGTTTCTTCACGTCAGTTGTGGTCACTCTGGAAGTCGTTTTCCTACGGACTAACTCTGGATCACACTGGACAACTGATGGCTTCGAGTTTTGGAATTCTTGCTATTCCGTATTTTACCCCGTTGAACTCAAACCAACTGGAGTGAACTTCTCGATAGATCTGGCTGATGTAACCAAATCAAACAACCGCAATCCCACTTCTGACACCAAATTATGTTGTGGGTAACTCACAACTTTATGAATTGTGGTCTTCGCAGTTGCAGCTCGTAGTGTTGGAAATTGTATCGGTGACGGAAAGCAAATCAAAACCTCTTTGGTACACTCAACTAACAATTTATTAATATTTAAACTGAATTTTGTAAGTTATAAAGGAATGATTAAATTTTGTTATGCGTTCGACATGACGATAGGAATACGAATCAATCAATTGAAAAATGCTAATTTGCGACAAACAGTTTGGTGCCACCCAAGTTATGTGACGTCGCACTTGTGCAATATATGATGAGAAAGAAAACAAGGGTTACGATGAACTCAACCCAGTTATGATCTGGGTTGGTTTATTGGGTAGCGACAACTGTTTGCTGCGTCAACTATTATTGATACCTTAAAATACATAGATTGCTAATGAGGTGAAATCTATCTAAATGAATATAATTTAATAAAAGTAATAGCTAATTTCTACTTCACAACAGAACATATTGCAAATTTGCTCATTTGAACTTCTTTGTAGAACCTAAATTAACTGAGATATCTATTGTTTAAAAAAAAACAATCACCTTGTACATGGTGTCCGGCAAAATGTGGGAAATCTTTCGGATACATGTAGAACCTGGGAAAAGATGATGATAACTTTCTATAATTCTTTTTCCCTACGGAGATACGGAGGAAAAAGTTTTCTTTCGCAAATAACTAACTAAAGTACTCAATATAATTTAATGAAAATTTAATATGATGAACACCACTAAGGACCTGTTAAAATAAAAAAATTAATTGTCATCTTTCTTTTCGACAAAATGATCCTCTGGATCTGGCAACTTTGGTTCCACGTTTGTATGTCTGCTGTTGTGTGGTAGTTACAATGGATAAACACGTTAAACCGATCTAACCAGTTCCCCAGCTCTCGTTTTTAACTTCACATCTTTAATCGACCCATCTTTCCCTGCCAATACTTCGCAGACTTTTCAAATATGCCAATTTATCCTCTTTTTGCTGTCATCATCAATCAGAAACACATCACCAACCTTCATACATCCTATTTGCCTTTAACTTATTTTTTTATTGACCAATTCCGCAAGATATTCTTTTTCGAATCTATCCCTGAGTGCTCGTCTTTTGTATTTGCTAAAACCTACCACTTACATTTCGTGAATCAACTAGATTTGAATCAATAACCTCGTTAGGAAAACTCTCTCTGGTGAAGCTCCGTACAATGGCTTCAAGAATCTTGCAGGACTAACAATCTCCCACTCATCGCCATTGGAAACATACTGGGTGTCCCACTTAAGATGGATAGAAGTCAATATCTCATTTGTTTCTTGAACGATATCGTTCATTTTCGGTATGGAGATGTATGGGCGTAAGACTCACATTTTCCTATGGGTATGAAGTATGATAACTCATAAGAGTACTTTTGAGAGGGGATTGAATATATTTTTTCCAAGAGTAGTCTACGTCTAGGACCCAGTTTATGTCAAATCTGATAGTTGGCGTCGATCCGTCATCACTCAAGATAATGTCATTTTGTTGAATCCAGTGGCGTGGAAAAAGATCTTTCTTTTTCTTATCTTCTCTCTAAATTGGATCCTAAGGGTAGTTCACTCGTGGAAAAAATATGTTCAAACCCCTTTAAAAAGCACGTCTATGAGTTATCATACTTCATACCCCGAGGAAATTGTGAGCTATATGGTATTCATACCCATATCAAAAAAGAACGAAATCGTTGAAGAATCAACTGAGATATTGACTTGTATCCATGTTGAGGGGGAAGCCCTGTATGCTAGTGGCCTTTCATTAACTACTGTCTCACTATTACACCAAACTGTATATAATTCGTCGTAATATTTTTTTTATTGCCTTTTATTCAAATAATGTATACATTTCTCTTGAATACTAAACACATAATATTTTACGATTTACCAGTACTTGAATGAAGTTATTCCAAAGCAGGTCTCGGAATAGCTATTGATAAAGACAGTTCTATTAATCACATGTTTCCTCTGCACTTGATATATATTCTCACATTGCGTCATATAGACATTGATTTAAATAACTATGGATAAACAATGAGTAAACCAAAAATGGCGAATTCAGGACCGGTGAATGTAAACGACGAAGTTCAGATATCGTCTTGCGCATAAAAAAATGTGCGGGGCGGCGGATCATGACCTATGGTGAAGCCCAATTGACTGGCTCCGACTTCAAAATTTTGGACAAAACTATTATAAGGTTACAATCATTTTTTGGCATAGTACCTACTGTGTGTAGTGGTATGTTTGCCAAGGGTATAAATAGGTGAGTTTACATAGTAGGTATAAATATCATGATATGGAATTTTGTAGTACGAACTCTGAGGAAAAAGAGTATAACCCAACAAACAATTTAAGAACTCTTGACCAAAAGAAAAGAGAAATGTCTTGATTTGGTATAAAACTACCTCCTTTTAGCAAAGTCTTCATATTCCAATAAGTCCACTCTCTCGAACACGCGAAAATCCCCCTCCTGCCGTCACTCTCCGTCCCGCCGGCAAAACATCTGATGTGTGAAGAAATCTACCGGGTGCAATTGGAAAATATGTTTACTTCGTTCTTGTTTTGAAAAATATTGGCAATTGATCTAAATTAATTTTTTTTATGCAACAAACGACTTTTTGATCTTTAGATATGATGAGTGTGTATAAACGTGAAAATAAAATTGTCAAAAATAGCTAATATTGCTCAGTAGCTTTTTGAAAATTTTGAGAACACCGGGGAATAAAATGAAAA
This sequence comes from Orchestes rusci, assembly GCA_958502075.1. Lineage (NCBI taxonomy): Eukaryota > Metazoa > Arthropoda > Insecta > Coleoptera > Curculionidae > Orchestes > Orchestes rusci. The sequence goes on along the minus strand of OY293303.1, from coordinate 51,271,743 downwards.
AATTCATATTCATAAACTTTCATAAAATATAACTTATAGGACATAATGATCAAAATATCAGCAGATGAATATTTGTGTTGATCTAATCATTGGAGGAGAAAATAACCTCGGAAATAACACAATCGAACATACCAGAGACAAAAACGTATACAAATAACCCATTATAATAAAATATAAACAAACAAATATTATGTACATTCTTAACAATTAATCAATACTTATACGTTTTTGAAGATTTCCAGTTTGGAATGTTTTTTATTCTTTCTAGAGGTTCATAGTGTTGAATTTGCAAATTTGAACGTATAAGGGTTTCGCATCCTTGTATAAGGATAGCAGGTATTCTAGTGGGAAGCTTGGGCAAAGGTGAGAAAATGCAATAGAAGACAACTTGGTCTTCAAATGAATCATTGAAATTTTCAATCGAGTTTTCAATAAATATTTTCTAAAGAAATGTGATATTCACTGTAACTTTTTGGAGGAACTGTCAATCCTCCAAACCGTTCCTGCTCTACCTTCATAAACTTCTTTTTTACGGAAGGATGTGGATTGGTCACATTATTTCAAGATATTGTGCTTGATCGAATAGGAAAAAAAAAATTAAGCCAAGAAAATTGTTTACGGCTGTTTAAATAGGTAATTTCTTTGAAGCTGGAATTGCTGGAAGTTAAATTTCCGGTTAAATTCCGGAGGCATAATCACAATATCCAGAACTAAAATAATTCTGATCGGATGACTTGTATGTATGTATGAACAACGACGCTTTGCTAAATGGATTCACCGTCCGCGTATCCGCACCTCGTATACTTCCAAAAAATTAGCTAAAATGTTGCTCATGATTCACGACACCTCGCAAAAAATGCCGGTATTTTCAGACGGATCAAAGGCTTGACCGGACTTATTGGAATATGAAGACTTTGCTTTTACCTTGCAATCTAACTTCAATGTCATGAACAGCTATTATTTATTTAGCTCTAGGCAACTATATCTTATTCATGACATGAATGAAGTTCTATTACCTGTAAGTTATTCAGTATGGTTACAGGTTACTAAAAATAAACATAAATTATGTCAAATGCAACGACGACAAATATAAAGTATACGAAGAAGTCTAAACTTGAAAATAACCAAAAAAGTTGACTTCAAGGACAAGAATATATTTCCTCTGAATTTAGGTGGAATATTACTAAATTATGACCAACATTCTGTCTCTATCGCTACCTGTCTGTTGAGTTATAACAAAGGTCGTTCAACTTCATGAATAACCTCAAACGCTCAATTTAATGGGGTGGACAAATTATTTGAAATATTGACCTGATGTCCCAATAAACATTCCAAGAACTCTAGACCAATAGAAAAGAAATAAATAATCATGCATTGTCTCTTGTACAATCATGAAATATATGAAGTGTGAGAATAAGTCTAAAATTACTTGAAAACAACCAAAAAGTTACTTTCAAGGACAAAACTTTTATTTCTTTTGAATTTGGGTGGAATATTACTTAATTATCACCATAATTTTGTCTCTATCGCTACCCGTCTATCAGGTTATAACAAAGGTCCATATCTAGTCAATTTTGAAGGTCGAAAAATTAACTTATAGGTACACAACTTATGAGAGCGGCCATGTTTCAATGTCAGCATTTGAAAAAACAATGTGTTATCAAAGTCTATATATTCCAGTCCGGTCACTCCTTTGATCCGTCTGAAAATACCGGCATTTTTTGCGAGGTGTCGTAAATCATGAGCAACACCTGTTTCAGCTAGTTTTTTGGTAGTATACGAGTATATGCATACATACAAGTGATCCGATCAGAATTATTAGTTCTGGATATTGTTATTATGCCTCCGGTATTTTTATTGAAATTGAACTTCCAGCAATTACAGCTTCAAAGAAATTACCCATATAAATAGCCGTAACCAATTTTCTTGGCTTAATTTATTTTCCCTATTCGATCAAGCATAATATCTCGAAATAATGTGACCAATCCACATCATTCTGTGAAAAATAAGTTTATGAAGGTAGTGCAGGGACGGTTCGAAGGATTGACAATTCCTCCAAAAAGCTACAGTGAATATCTGATTTCTTTAGAAAATATATTTATTAGATTGAAAATGTCAATGATTCATGCGTGCAGTTTAGTGTAGGAATTAACTTAAAGACCAAGTTGTCTTCTATTGCATTTTCTCACCCTTCCCCAAGCTTTCCATGGGAATACCTGCTATCCTTATACTAGGGTGCAAAACTATTATACGTTAAAATTTGCAAATTCAACACTTAGAACCTCTAGAAAAAATAAAGAACATCCCAAATTAAAAATCTTGAAAAATGTATAAGTAAAATAAATGTTGAGACGCAGATGAACGGTTTTTAAAAAAGATTTTATTTTGGAGTAAGTGAACTTTAAAACATCTAGACCTTACTGGTTCAAGAGTTTAGACATGATAAAGCTAATGACTAAGGCTGGTTACTATATTCATAAACTAACAAATGCTGACAATGCTAGAAAGGGTTGTTCAGCATCCCATAACTAGTATTTATTAATTGTTAAGAATGGACATAATATTAGTTTGTTAATATTTTATTATAATAGGTTATTTGTTTACGTTTTTGTCTCTAGTAGAAGTTCGATTGTGTTATTTCAGAGGTTATTGATTAGACCAACACAAGTATTCATTTGCTGACATTTTGATCATTATTTTCTATTGGTTATATTTTATGAAAGTCTATGTATACGACTTTTTTCATTCCATTCCCCGGTGTTCTCGAAATTTTCGAAAAGTTACTCAGCATTGATAGCTATTTTTGACAATTTTATCTTCAGTGTGTACACACTTATCATAACTAATGATCAAAAAACGTTTGTAGCATTAAGAAAATAATCTAGATTAATTGCCAAAACAAGAATGAAGTAAACATATTTTCCAACTGCACCCGGTAGATTTCTCACACATCAGATGTGGGTTTTGCCGGCGGGACGGACAGTGACGGAAGGAGGGGGATTTTTGCGTCTTCGAGAGAGGGGCCGGACTTATTGGAATATACAGTGTGTCCCAGATTTGGTTCTCTATACAGGGATCTTGGCTCCTATTATGCCAACAGCAAAGGTTAAATGGAGAAAGTTTTAGAGGAAACTTGGTGCATTCGATATTCGGTTCCAGATTTGCGATCGCTCAATTGCGGATTTTGTTTTTTGCCAGTAAATCCGAAACGGCTAATTGGACAGCTATGAAAATGTGACATTATCGGGACACTTTTTTAAGACGAATAAAATGGTGTGTATGACATGTCTCAATCGTCTTTTGTTTTCCCGCAACCCGCCTCAACTTTCATTTTTCTTATGGCCGCCATATTGGATTTTTCATTTTTTGGAAGGAGTGTAAAATTTCCAGTCTATTTATGTCTCGAAAGTGCATAAAAGATTTAAGTATCTTCGGAATATCACATTTCGTGGTTAGGACTCAATCTTTTCTAATGAGGCCATGATTTATTTGACAGAAAACTGGTTTATAAGCAAAATCCCAGGAGGCTCTGATATGTCGTTCAATAATTCTGCCGAAAGATGCGGTTTGGTCTATAACACCCCGCAAATAATAATTCAGTATGAAAGTTGTGTTTACGTAAATAGTAGTACGCTTCTCTTGTCATTAAAATAATAAATCTGATAAACAAATTGTCGAAATCTATTAAAAATGCCTGGTGTTCCCTATTCGAATGAAGAAAAGTTGGATATGTTAGCGCTGTACTTGCAGTCACAGAGAAATGCCCACATTACCTCAGCAAGGTATTTGGAGATGTACCCCGAACGATGGCAGTCTCATAAAACCCAATTCAGAAAAATGGTTGTTAATCTGATCAACTTTGGGGCCTTCAAACAACCTAGAAGCGGATACAACATTGAAAATGAAAATCGCAACAGAAACTTTTCACAAGCTGTCAACGAAGACCCTAGTAAACCGGTAAGAACTGTAGAACGGGAAATTGGTGTGTCAAAATCAACAGTACAGAGAGTGCTAAAAAAGAATAAGTACCATCCATACAGACCCACAGTAGTTCAAGGACTTAAAGAAACTGCTTTTCCAAGACGAATGCGCTTCTGTAAGTGGTATACAAGGGAGTGTAATAACAATCCCGATTTTGTAGATCATGTCTTGTGGTCCGATGAAAGTAGGTTTACGAATTGTGGAGTTTTTAATAAGCACACACTCATCAATGGGCTGTGGAAAACCCTCACGAAGTGGCAGCGAGACGTCTACAGACCAGATTTGTGTTAAACGTTTGGTGTGGGGTCATTGGTAATTTAATCCAACTTACCTTTCTCAATTGGGCAACTTTCAATCAATCATTCCAGGAAATCGACTTATAGGACCATTTTCATTTGACTACAGCCTAAACGGACAGAGATACCTAAAGCTTTTGTGAAATCAGGTTGTGCCGGCATTACGAGCTACTCTAACCGAAGATCAGTTCAGAAGAACCTGGTTTTAACGGGATGGATGTCCGGCTCACAACACCATTCAAGTCAGGCACTTCTTGATAGAGCAGTTTGAGGAAAGGATCAGTTCATTGAATGGTACAATACCCTGGCCTCCTAGATCCCCCGACCTTTCACCCTTGGATTTTTATCTCTGGGGTCATACAAAGAATGAGGTCTATGAATTTGATCCTCCTGCGACCATAGAAATCCTGAGACAAAGAGTTTTTGACACATATACAAATATCGACAGAAACATACTTGCGGGGGTTGTACGAAAAACAGTTACTAATTGTCAAAAATGCCTCGATGCAAATGAACGTCATTTTGCAAACTTGTGAATCAATACCGAGACAGTTGAGAACACATTACAGTATTTCCATTCTCAATATATTTGTAATTTCCTGTAAGTTATTCAAAAGCTTAAGTGTTGATTGAATAAACAATGATTTTTCTGACTTTTTATTCAATACACTCATAGACTCGTTGAGAAGTCATTATTTACGTCCATGTTCTATTGAAAATTCAATGAGTTTAACACGTTCGCTGCACACCCAATAAGGTGACGTTAGGTTGATACAGTACCTATTAATGATGTTTTGCGACAAATAAATCATGGTCTCCTTAGAAAAGATTGAAGCTACGAAGTGTGATATTTCGATGATACTTAAATCTTTCATGCACTTGTGGGATATCACTAGACTGGAAATTTCACACTCTTTCCAAAAATCGAAAAATCCAATATGGCGGCCATAAGAAAAATGAAAGTTGAGGCTGGTTGCGGAAAAACAAAAGGCGATTGAGACATGTCATACACACCATTTTATTCGTCTTAAAAAAGTGACCCGATAATGTCACATTTTCATAGCTGTCCAATCAGCCGTTTCGGATTTACTGGCAAAAAACAAAATCCGCCATTTTCGGTTTTTCGCCGATATTTCCAAAACCAATTGACCGATCGCAAATCTGGAACCGAATATCGAATGCACTAAGTTTCCTCTAAAACTTTCCCCATTTAACCTTTGATGTAGGTATGATAGGAGTCAAGATACCTGTATAGAGAAACGAATTTGGGACACACTGTATAGACTTTGGTGTTATGTTCGAATTTTATTGAATTTCTGACTACTTTTGGGGATATTCACAAATTCAAAGATGATTACAACCTCTGGCAAGTTTGTCTCTAGGCTATTATAGTTATTTTGGATTCAAGGTTATGTTTCAAAATTTCGCAAACTCTGGTAATATTGTATCGAAATGGACATGTAATCAGGGCGCATCAATTTTCTGCAAGTATCTTTCCGATATTATACAGAAAAGTTTCTTTCGCAGTTACATTTCCTTCCAATAAGCAATGAACTACTACGTAAATTAATAAGATTTTTTTTGGTATTTTGCCACACCCTATCAAAAAACGATAAAACTAGTGTTAATATACCGGATCTTCTATATTACCTGAAAAAAAGTCTATCAGCATTTTATAATAAGACTATATTAGGATATTTCTTCTGGAAGCAATTCTCCTGACTTCAGTAACTCAACAAAAGCCTGTTAGGTGGCGCAAAGCTGCACGTTTATACAAAAATGAAAAAGCACTCTGTTGACGATAATCGGCATTTCGTTCCTACAGAATACTACAGATTTCTTTTTTAAGGAGGCGTGGTAAAACGTCGAAAAAGAAAGCCGCAGAACAACATGATGGTACGTTATTCTCGGATTCAAACCATCAAACTGGTAAGGGGTCGTCGCAAATTTTTCAGTTTTTTATGCTATGATGCGGGAATATTTCTTGGATTGCAATATGCTGAAAATCACAAAATATCAAACCCTTTTATTTTTAAAAGAAATTAAATGATTTCAGTTTCAGGTACTAGCCCCAGTTTTGCATAACGTTTTGGATAATATGTATATTTTTGTATGTATCGGAAACTATTGAACTGCATTATTTTATTACAATTATTATTACTTACACTATTTACCAGATTTTGTTGGGTATTCCGACACATCCCATCAAAAATTCCACACCAAATTACTTATCTGGATAATTGATAAATTGATAGTTTTGAAGTTATTCACATTTTCAAATCACTTTATTGAAAAAAATTTGAATAACATGATATCACTTTTACCTGTAGGAAAATGTAGTATCAACCGAAAGAAATTTTTATCTAGAATCAATATCTGAAATGGAAAAAGCAGCATTCGACAGTAAGTCTTTTGTTTTTTTATATGTAGGTTAGGTAGAGCACAATGTCATGTCTATCGAATGAAGAGTTTGTCTAGAATTATTATTATCTGAATTAGAACAAGAAGTATTTCGTTTGGAAAACCGGAGTTTTTTAAAAAATACTATTTTTTTTTATGATTTGTGGTATGTATCATTATCATTTTTCACAATAATCTACATTGTGAAAAATGATAATGATCATTTAAATAACCAGCATTTTTTATAGGAACACTTCTCAAAATTCATATTGTTTAACGTCCAATAGTCTCCGAGATACAAAGCTTCAAAGTAACTCACTTAACTGTATTTTTTTTTTTTTTTAAATGCAAATATTTCCAGATCGTTGAGAGATGGCCATAGATGTCATTTGATAAACTGATCTCAATATTTGAACAGACTTATTAATCACATTTTACTCTATTTAAAATTAATAGTTTTCAATGGATTAATTTTAAAATGTAAATAACTTGAAAATTATCAATGTATGGTATGTGACAATGTAGTGTCAATCGAAAGAAAATTTTGTCAAGAATCCATATCTGAATTAAAAAATGGGGTATTCCATTTGGAAAAACTGAAGTTTTTTGTTTTTCTTAAATTGTCAAGACCCTGTAGATTATTGTGAAAAATGATCAAGGCTATTCTTCATTCCATTGTTTTACATCTAATAGTCTCTGAGATACAAAGCTTTAAAGTACCCCCCTTGACTGTCATTTTTTTTAAATGCAAATATCTCCAAAATGGTCAAAGATGGCCATGGATATTATTGGATAAATTGTCCTTAATTTTCAAGAAGGAATCTAAATGTGAAATAAAAAATGAGCGTTCCCATTTAAAATAAGGAAGTTGGTATCTACTTCCGGCTTCCGGTATAACCGGAAGTGATAGAAAACTGCGACAACTTAAAAAAAAGAGTGTGAATATGTATAAGCGTATCACTATTACTTTCCAAAATAAGGCTAATTGTCCTTTTAGAAAAAAGACCCTGTATATAGGTACTTGATCTTTATTTGTTACCAAAAATTATGAAATGGTAATGGGTTCTTTTGCAGGTAAAGAATGAAGATCAGGTATATACAGTAGGTAACCGTAACCTGGAACCAATGGCATATGGTTCCAAGCTACGCAGACTTGGAAAACTTTTTTCATTATTTAGTCTAAAGAAAACAAGTTATTCTTCATAAAAAGTTCTACATGTTAATGTCTGAAACACAATCATGTGGTAAAATTTCTTTTAGTCATAAACTGAGGTTTATTAGAAAATATGTATTTTGCTCAAGAGTAAAGAGCCTTTATTCTTGACAATATGATAGGTTGTTTCCAAAAAAAGTTGATCAAAACTAAGAACCACGTTTAAATACGCAATGCAATGGACAATTTGTATACATTTTCAAATTACTTGATATTTTATATACGTATTCTACCCAAAATTTGACGATTGTCAGCAAAAAAAAATCAAAATACCTACTCAAAAATGAACTAAATGAATGAAAAAGACCACGCGAATTTCCCTGCATGATCAAAAAAGAGGCGGTGCTGAAGCTATCCTCTCTCTCTCACTCTCTTCTTCTCATTGCAGTACTATACGCCAGATAAATACTTGATAGATCGTGTGATATCAGCAAAGGGTATTTATCTAACGCATGATAGATATAGGTGTCATTATTGATGTCATTTTGAACAAGTAAAGTGTCAAATAACACACAAGTGTGTTATAATCCATAACTCACTAGTACTGAAGTTGTTCGCATTATTAATGGAAAAACCTTCATATAAAACTTAGGTCCATATCAAAAAAGTATTGACGGTTCTAGATAATCAAAACGTAGCAAATTAAATCAGACTACACAAGCATTTTTTCTAAAAAAAGTACTTTTGGGGAATTTTTCCAGTTTTTGAAAATGTTTATATAATAATTATAGTTATCAATTAATATTATTCTACTTGTCTACAACAGATATCACAAAAAATATAGAAGATGAAATCGCAAACTAGAAACAGAATTGTCTAATTGATCTCATATCTTAACATCAAAAATACGCTGTCAATAAGTTCATGAGAAAGAGAGATACATGAACAGCTAGAAGTTGCTGGACCGTTTCCTGAGTCAAACGGAGGAAATAGATACATCCTGGTCGTGATGGATCACTTCTGCAAGTGGGATGAAGCATATACCCTGCCGAATCAAGAAGCAGCAACTTTGACTGATGTACTGGTTAAGGAATGGATCTGCCGTTTTGGTGTTCCGTTGGTACTGCATTCGGAACAGGGCAGAAACTTTGAATCTGCATTGTTCCAGAATGTTTGTGACGGCTTGAAGATCAAGAAGACAAGAACAACCGTCGTGCACCCACGACCGGATGGCATGGGGAAACTAATGAACAGGACCATAATCTGACACTTGGCCAAAGTTGTCTCGGACCATCAAAGAGACTGGGACAAATACCTTCACCTGTTCCTCTCGGCATACCGATCTGCAGTAAACGAATCGACCGATGAAACTCCAGCAAGGATCATCGTGAGTCGTGAACTCCGGCTGCCCTGCGCTCTTAAGTTTGGCTGTCCACCTGGTGAAGATGTCGCTGGGGAAGATTATGCAAGCGACCTTGGAAGAAAGATGCACGACATCCACCAACGAGTCCGTTTGAACATCCAGAGTGCCAGCGACCGGATGAAAGAGGCCTATGATGACGTGAATGCCGAGGAAGGCGGGTTCCAGGTTGGGGATTTAGTGTGGCTGCACATCCCACAGAGGCGACGTGGATTCTCCCTAAAACTGCAAAGTTCTTGGGATGGTCCGTATGAGATTCAGGAGCGAATCAATGACGTTGTCTACAGGATTCGGAAGCCACCACGAGGAAAACCGAGGGTTCTTCACTTCAACCGGTTAGCATACCGAGTGCTGGAAACCATGACGATCAGGACGCCGAAGTTAGGCAGATCAGGTCACTCGGGGATGGCATGTCACTGGAGATGTTCATGTATCTATACTCTAATGGCCAGAAAGTCCAGAATGGTGTTGTTCAGGAAAAAGAGTGCCACACTCTTTGTTACTCTTAAGAGTTAAAAAAAAATGAGGTAACAAAGAAGAGAGAAAGTTACTTGATCTCTGGAATGAGAGGGTGGTTTACTGCGTGAGCAAATTAGGCCCTAGCTCAATGTCGGAGATTGGGGCAGAATAAGTGCCACCGACTCAAGACCAAATAAGTCGGAATTCTCCCGATGTTCCGGACACCTTCCCATTCACAGAAATTATCAAGAAAAAAAAAAGTTTTAAAACAACAATGAGGGTACATATAACCAAATCAAAATACTAGAAGTTCAATGGATAAAAATCTACTTCTTTATCCCTAAAGTAAAGTCCCTAAGTGATCACTCTTTCCAACAAAAATAAATAATAAAAAATCTTGGATCTAATAACGATACCAATAAGTCAGTCACGGTCACACAGCCTTCCTTCAGTGGAAAGTGGCTGAACAATGATGTCGTAGCAGTCTCAGCTCTTGTAGGGCTGCTAATCAGACCAACAAACTATCCGCCTGAATTGTGATTGATGACCCCAAAAGAAAAAATCCCTGAGTTCTGCAGGGTTTCTGGGTTTGAAGACACGGTGGTGTTTTCCCTGTGTTTCGCTCTGGTGGTCCTGTTCAAACTGCGTGGTAATGTATTAGAACTGGTAGGTTGTAGTCCACCTTTGCGTTTCCAACAGAATCAGAAATTTCTTGAATAAAATAGGCTGCTGGTCACCTTTGCCTTTCCAACGGTCGTGAAACCAAAATATCCGTATAAAACGGTTATTGCATCGCCAACAAGGTAGGTAGGTACACAAAGCACACAAAACTCAACAAGGTTAAAAATGCTTAGGAAAAATCCAAGCTTCACGCAGACTCGTTGGAAAAGTAAGCCGAAAATCATCGTCAAATTCTCAGGACAGAGTGAGGTTAGGACTAGTACCAGAAAAGCAGCAGAGGTAAAATAGCAACAACAACACCGGCAACATCGTAAAGGGCTGGAGGTAGATTGCACTAACAATCCTCCACTAATTAAGAAAACACAAACAGCACCAAGGAAAGTGACTTCATCCTCACTAACAGTCCCCAATCGAAAAAAGAACGACATACGTACCATAGATTCAACGGAAATCGACAGTGAAAATACACCCATCACGTAATCCAAAAGAAGTCTGGCAACGGTGTCACATCGCAGAGCAAAACTCCATAACCTCAAATCAACAGCTGACTTCAAGGGACTTGGTTTTAAAACATAAACAAACGTATTTTCCCTTAAAAAGGACTGTTTTCTCCATAAAACAACATGAGAACAGTGACTAAAATGGCACACGAGTTATTTAGAACCGTTGGCATGTCCTGAAAGTTTGTGTGTGAATACAGGGCCATTTCTTCCCAGTCAAACTCATAACAGGGATAGATGAAGTTTCAAGAAAAGTTATTAGGAGGAAAGATGCTATTACAATGTGTGGCGACCAAGTAAGTAGCAGTCACTCTTCATACTGCCTGAGTTTATAAAGAAGTGTAACAACCTGATAGGTAGAACCAAAATTCCCCAATCTCAACCATAATGGAACGGAAATACGTAGTCAAAAACGACCCGTGACAAGAGCTGGATCTGTTCGAAGAACCAACCGAATATTCGTTGGCCCACTGGGTCACTGAAGACCCCGGTATGAGGAGTGGACTTGCTGCTTATTTCAAACGGAAATGTGGATGACTCGACTATCTACGATGACAGAGGCCAGAGGTGGGGAAGGCACACGAAATCATGGGAGGGAGACCTGTTCTTTCTTGTGACGAAGAATCTTCCACAACATCTGACAACCTAAAGTGATGTCTGGAGAGCCCTCAATCATCTTCGAGACTCGATGCTGTCACAGGAACTGACGCATTCGGCAATTCCAAAGATGACCAATGACCGAGTGGACTGGCGAGTAGTGAGAAGCTTGCAGGAGGTTATCTTCAAGGGGAGTTGCATCGACATCCTGGTGTGCTGCTTTCAGGGGGACGAACCAGAGGACAGTGGACTGCCATTTCCACCGTACATCATACTGCAGGCTTGGGGACAGTTGCCGATACAGCCAAGGAGACATTTTGGAATGAAATGCTCCAAGGAGGGAGCAATGTGACGACTTGCGCCCACTGGTTCAACAATCCAAGGCGGCGGACAGCGGAGACGACGTTCAAACCACGATGCCTGGCTCAAACACATTGGATCTTGTCTCTCTTGGCACGATTTCGGTCCACTGTGGGAACATTCCATCGTTTTCTCTGCCATTCCAGAAGCCCCGCCATCTATTGATTCTTCTTGATAGTTCCACATTATTCTTGCGATTCTGGCGGAGTATATAAGATCGCCATTTGGAAAAGGCAGCTCAGTTGTGATTTAGCGGCGACGATCGCTAAATCACAATTAATTGTGAACGGGCAGTGAAAAAACATAAATAAGTGACTGTACTTCTCCACTGGCAACTCCGTATCCTCATGAATTTTCCGAAACTGTTCCCAAAAAAGTATCAAACTCTTGACATTTCCGTCTAACTTTGGCAGGTCAACATTTCTTGTCAGTCTCGTTTATTTTCTTGTTTCGACAGTTTTTACATTTTCTTTCACTTTGTTTATCAGAAATTTGCATTTGTTCGTGTACTTTATAACATCAGCAGAGAACGAAATGAGAAGCGACAAAAACTTGTTTTCCCCATTGGTTCAATGAGAATACTTCGTATCCAAGTTATATTGGATACGGAGGAAGTTGTCAAACGCGCGGCAACGAGGATAAATAATACTCCGGGCGTCCGGGCCCAGAATAAAAGTAGTTAGATATTCTGGAGTTTTTTATAGGAGGATTTTTGATGCTTCAACATAAATAAGTCGTGGAAAAGGAGCCTGATATGTTTTTTTTATAGTGGGCACTCAAAAACATTCAACAAAAACAAACATAAAGCATGATTGAAAAATCAAACGTTTATTAGACAATCAAAAATATCAACTCCTGTGTACAGGGTACAGGTAGAGCCACAATAGACCCACTAGTGGTCGCGGAGGAAGGGTGCCATGTACCCACTCACAACTCGAAATCACGAAAAAATCACAGGGTTTTTCCTTATAATTTGCCACCCCTTAAGAAACCCTATTAACAGAGATACAAAAAAAAAATGATTAAATGAAAGTTGCATGATTTTTTCTGAAGATTTCATGATAATCAAGAGAAAGAACATATCACTATTGGAAATTGGAAAAATTTGAAAAAGTTTAACTTTTTTGAATGGAATGCCCTATATTTTGATACAGAGTGTATTTTACTCGCGAAAACAATGTGGAAAACCCATATGTTTTTATCCGATATTCATTTGTTTTCAAGTTATAGCGCAATATCATTTTTTTACGTTCCACTTTTATCAAAATGTTTACCTTATCGGAGTAGTTCAAACCACAAATGATTGATCGACTGATCGACCGGTGCTAACGGTGAACTACATTATATGGTAACCATGGTTAACGTGAAATTCGACAGTCGAAACTGATTGAACACTAGGACTCATAAACAGCTGACGAAGCCTATGACCGAAAGCATCAGATCCCCCACCCAAACTTTTTGGTGGGAAAAGTTTTGTCGCTTCTCATTGTTATTTTTTTCTTGGACATCAGCTCGAAATAAAGTGACATTGTCTTACGGTTATCCGATGTTAAACGGAAAGGTTGGTTCATCCCAAATATGAAATCATCAGTAAGGCAGCATGGCACCACTCACATCAATGTTACCCTCGGCACAATACCCAAATCTGGGTATATGTGCATTGGCTGTTTTGGACAACCGCTGAAACCTATTGGCTCGCAAATCAGCGAACGCGAATAGATTTGGGGTATGTTCGAGCTGTACCTCTCGTTCATGGAATAAAAAGACATTGTTCACGGTTATCCAGCTCGAAAGTCTTCTTCTTCTATCAATTCATTTCTTAATACTTCCTCGCTAACCTCTTCATTGAACTGCAATCCTTTTATACTTGTGTCTAGGACGAACACTCTTTCGGCTTTATCCGTGACTTGTTGCAGAAACTCATTAATATTCTCCTCGTCCCAGTTGTTCTACCTTCTCAATCGCTTGAAAATACTCTCTCACCGAATCCCTGATTATTTCTCGCTCCAGCTTTAGCGAATTCATTTTTCTTTAGTCCTCACCAGGGATGACAATAATGTTGTTTCTTGATATTTTTATATATTTCAATTGTCAGATGTGAGAGAAAGTGACTTTTTCTCTCAAGGTTATTATTGACAATGACAATGTTAAGTGAAATATTGACTTATTGTTATAACGTTTGAATTACCAAATTTCTGGATGTCTGTTTTCCGGATCACGATATAAATCACAACAATGGATAATTTGCATACATTTTCAAATGAAATGTTATACACTCCCCGACAATAAATTCCGGACAAGAATAATTTGAGTGAATTGGATATCCCTGTAAGTTTTTAAATTTTTGTCCGATTTTGGCAAAATTACCAAAGTGTAGCCCAATGTCTCGAGATATCACCCTTAATTTTGGTTTTGGAAAAATACTGATGGCGTGGTCATTATAAAGGGAGGAACAGAAGCTACTTTTTTACCCTCAAGTTTTTAACACCCTGTGATGAGCGGCAAAATTAATCTTTATTATGTTCTGTTGTGAAGTGCAATCTTTTCTCAACAAAATGTTTTTTTGGTCATGTCAATATCTGCTTTTTTAGAGAAGATACAGATGTTTACATAAAGTGCTACAGTTTTTCGATATTTTATCAACAATGAATAAAAACATTCTTATAGACTTGCATGAAGTTTAGCTCTATGTCTTGAGATAATTATCCTTGATTTTGTTTTTCGAAAAATACCGATGGCTTGATCATTATACAGGAAGGAACAGAAGCTACTTTTTTAACATCAAGATTTCAACACCCTGTGGAAAAATTGAGCGGCAAAACCAAGCTTCATGATATTGTGTCGTGAAGTGCGATCTTTTCTCAACAAAATGTTTTTTAAGTCATGTCAATATCTGCTTTTTTAGAGAAGATACAGATGTTTGAAAAATAGCTACAGTTCTCTGATATTTTATCAACAATGAATGAAAACATTCTTCTAGAGTTTCATGAACAAATGTTCTAAAATTCCATATTGTCTCAATCTACCCAATGTTCCATATTGGGCAAATTGTTTATCTTGATTACACTTTGGAGGCGGTAGTATCATGGTGTGGACTGGGGTATCACTACATGGCCGTACAGATCTTGTTTAAATTGATAATGGGAAATCAAACACATGAGATAGGTATGCTAGGATTGCTAGGTAGTCATGTTCGCAATAAGACATCTTCAAACCTTGCCTGCTTTGCGAAAAGCACTTCTCAAAAAATAACAAATAATTCTCAAGATGCACCAAAAGTATGCCATTCGCATGGCAGAAGTCATAGGGATACGATGTGACAGCACGCGCTATTAATTTAAAAACATTTTTTTCATGCAAGTCTATAGAAATGCTTTCATTCATTGTTTATGAAATATCGAAAAACTGCAGAATTTTCTTTAAACATCTGTATCTTCTCTGAAAAAGCAGATATTGACATGAAAATAAAAACGTTTTGTTGAGAAAAGATCGCACTTCACAACAGAATATAATGGAGCTAGATTGAGCCGCTCAATTTTTCCACAGGGTGTTAAAAACTTAAAGTTATAAAAGAAACTTCTATTCCTCCCTGTACAATGACCAAGTCATCGGTATTTTTCCAAAACCAAAATCAAGGGTAATATCTCAAGACATAGGGCTACACTTTGATACAAATTTCAGTAAAATCGGACAACAAATAAAAAAGTTATAGGGATATCAATTTGACTCAAATTATTCTTGTCCAGAATTTATTGTCGGGGAGTGTACATATACCTACGTATTCTACCCAATATTTGAAAGTCATCAGAAATTTTTTTTTTCGAAAAACTCAAAAATATATTAAATAAATAAAAAAAACAGTCTCACGATATCACTGAAAACGGGGCGGAGCTAAAGCAATCCTCTCACACTCTCTCTTTCTCATCACAGTCATATACGCCAGACGGAGATGGATAATGTATTCTGAGACGTCAGCATGACTAATGGATGTTGAATGGCGTTCTTCAATCGGTGATTACTACATTAATAGAGGTCGTAGGTTTGTTTTTTGAACATTAATGGCATCAGTACTTACCAATCCTTATATTTTTCATATTTCCAAAAAATGTGCAAATTGTCCATTGGACGCTGACTTCTCACCTTACACGCCTCTGAAGATATAGTCTTCATAAGACTCAAGAATCGTCTTCAACTCAACCTTTTGCCCTTTGCACATCACCAGACAGATCCGTATTCACACCATTTTTACATGCAACGAGCAACTGTGCCAAGGAAAGAACTCGGCGCTTTCATTCAGATCATGATTGAGGTCTCACTCAATGTCAGACATGCTTTGAGCAACAGTCGATTCTGACTCTCAACCTGACCATTCACCTTGGACTCTTTCAGCTTCTTGAATATCCGAATTTCAAATTTGTCAAACACTTCTCTCAATTCGAGAGTCACTCTGTAGCCCCCCTCGATTCGAATATTCACTATTCTCTCATAGGAAAGCACATATTGTGAAGATGCGAAAATTAATTTCCATTATAGATTAAATCCGTTATCTTCTACAGGGTGTCCCAAAAAGAATTGGATATAAGGAAACAGCAGATTCCTTATTAGAAAATATTGCGATGGACTCCAACTTGTCCCATACGTGACTTGATATTAAGAGAGATACAGGGTGTCAAAGCTGATTTTTGGTTTTTTCAAATAACTTTTGAAATAATGAAGTTATTTTGATGAAACTTGATATACAGTATGTTCGCGGATGCGGTTAGCAAGAGGTGAAGAGACCAAACATTAAAAGATACGACAAAAAGTCATTCTGGAGAAAAAAATCTGCTTGCCGAAAAAATAGGAGCTACTATGAGAAAATTGATTTTCATTTTACAGGGCGTCTCAAAAATGTGAAAACATAAAATTAGACAAGAGCACACAGTCATTTTTTGGCCTTTTAACGTAAAATGATAAATAAAAAACTTGATCCAAATTTTCTCAAAACTCTAATTCCGAACCTACAGAAGGAAATTTTAATTTATAATTTTTTTAAAAATCAAACATTTTTGCAAGTCCGCATTTTACCACTTGCATATTATGATTTGTATACCTGTACATGATTATCACCTGTTTTTTGTAAGTATAAAAGTCATAATATGGGAGTAGTAAAATGCTGACTTGCAAAATTGTTCAATTTTTTTAAATCTTGATAGATTCAAATTTTCTTTGGTAACTTCGTAGTCAGGGTTAGGACTAAATTTGGAGCAAGTTTTTTATTTATCATTCAACGTTAAAAGGCCAAAAAAAATGACAGTTTGCTCTTGTTTGATTTTACGTTTTTACATTTTTGAGAAGTCCTGTGGCCCTGTATAATAAAAATCAATTTTCTCATGGTAGTTCCTATTTTTTCAGCAAGCAGGCTTTTCTATCAAGAATGACTTTTTGTCGTATCTTTCAATTTTGAGTTCACCTCTTGTTAGCCGTATTCGCAGACATACTGTATACAGGGTTTCCGAAAAGTCAACGATAATACTGAAAGGGGTGATGGACCAACTCATAAGTTTTCACAAAAACATAATATGACCTTGGTAAAAACTCTATGGTTTTCGAGATATTGCCACTAAAAGTTCAAAATATTCAATAAGAAATCTAATTTTACAGAGAAGTAATTTATTTTTATTTTCTCTTTTACTAAGTACGTAGAAATTTTCGTGAGTGGCTTGTAATTGCGAAGAAAAAGGTGGTGGGGAGCACTAAAAAAAAAATGAAAATGAAATAAAAAATATTATGTTTTTCTGGAAGCTTATGAGTTGGTCTATCACCCCTTTCAGTATTATCGTTGGCTTTCCGGGCACCCTGTATAGAGGTGGTTTGACATGCAAAATTCAAATGTGGCTTTGATATAGCTCTGACTTGTAGTGGGCGCCACTTGGACACCTTTCCACTCATTCAAATAGTCATCACTTTTTTGTCCGCACTCGTATACTTTTTTTCAATTGAGAAAATGATTTTTTCGCCATTTCTACATAGAAATGATATACTTCGTAGAAGTGGCTAGGAGTAACTTTTTTTCTATATAAACTACTTAACAAAAAAAACGGTACACCCGAAATTTTCGCCTTTGTTTGGACACTTATAATTTTTTAACGAATCTATGAAAAAATATGCGGTTTGCATTACGATGCAGAGCATTTCTCTGCGGTTTTTGTCTATTGTTCAAAAAATTAATTTCCTCAAAAACTTCTTTTATACATTGTGGTACAAAAAGTGTTGTAAATTTTCTTTTTCTTTACTCTCCCCCCATTTTCACTTTTTTCCAAAATCATGACACATAGGGCGTTGAATGGCTGTTCTGCTAATTCTACAACTGATAATGTCATGGCATAGATCTATTGTTCAGCTGTCTTTCTGATGATTTATTGGATACTCAGCAACATTTTGAGTAAACAGGGTGTGCCAAAGAATTTTGATCGTAAGTAAAGCACTTTCTAGTTATTTTGTTAGGTTTTCTTGAAAATCAATTGATAATTAATCAATTAATTCAGCTTCTTCGACATGATAATTTTCAAGAAAACCTGACAAAATTACTGAAACGTGCTTAACCTATGATCAAAATTCTTTGGCACACCCTGTATACTCAAAATATTGCTGAGTATCCCATAAGTCATCAGAAAGACAGCTAGACAATAGATCTATGCCATAACATTGTCAGTTGTAAACTCAGAATTAGCAGAACAGCCATTCATAATTTTGAAAAAAAGTCGATATTTCAAAAACGAAAGAAGATATCAACAAAAATCCAAAAATGTCTCGAGGTATGGACGTAACAAGCACTTGGGCATATCGAAAAAAAGCTCCACAAAATATCTGTGGAAATGGGGGGACAGTAAAGAAAAAGAAAATGTACAGTACTTTTTATACCACCCTTTATTAAAGAAGTTTTTGAGGAAATAAATTTTTTGAACCATCCGCATAAACTGCAAAGAAATGCTCTGCATCGTGGTGCAAACCGCATAATTCCTCATCGATTCGTTAAAAAAATATGAGTGTCCAAACATAGGCGAAAATTTCGGGTATACCGTTTTTTTTGTAGAGTAGTTTATTTGCACTTGAAGTGATCCATGCGATGCAGTTTCAAATGGCAAATTTTGAAAATAAACATAGGTAGCTTTCGAAAACGCCGTTTTCATGGTAATTTCGACAATTGTCTCAGTGTTCAATATGTATTTCTTATAAAAAAAAACAAAAAAAAAATAAAAAAAATGTCAAATTAACTTTTTTTCTCAAAATATAAAGTTGGATAATTTGTTAAAAATTCAAGAAACATTGAACATTTACACAACTGCCAAATTACCATGATAACGCTGTTTGCAAGGCCACCTATGTTTATTTTCAAAATTTGGCATTTACAACCACATTGCATGGATTACTTTAAGTGCAAATATCTTGAGAAAGTCTACTCCTAGCAAAGAATATTCTACTACGACCACTACTACAAAGTAAAAGTTCTTTGTAAATATGACGGAATAATCAATTTTTCAGTTTAAAAAAAATGTACAAGTGCGTACAAGAAAATGATGACACTATGAGTGAAAAAGGTGTTTACTGTGCGCCCTTCACAACTAGTAGCCATACTTAGGCCAGATTTGAATCCATCGTGTCAAACCACCCTCATATACCAAATTTCAACAAAATAACTGTACCTATATATGATTTCAAAAGTTATTTGAAGGAATCAAAAATTAAAATTCAACTTTGATACCCTGTACTTCTCCTTATATCAACTTTCGGATTAGATTAGACAAGTTTAGACTCGCAATATTTTCTTGTAAGAAATCTGCTGTTACCTTATGCCTCCTTTTTTTGGGACGCTATAGTATGAGGCACATACTATAATAATAGTGGTCCAACTCCACTTTTCTAAAATTTGTCGTTTCTTATCCAAAATGCATTGTTTCATTGTTATATTTCTGTATAAACGTGGTTTTTCCCAAAGTGGTTTCCTATTTTTACCAAGGCGTAAGTTATTTTTAATGCGGTTCTTGAAACAGATTGTTCAAAGAGTAGGAGAATCTTAATTTGGGGTTCATCATGAAAATGGTATACATTAAAAGAAAATAAAAAAAAACAATATTTTTGAAATTTAAATTTTTTTCGCATGTCCGCAATAACTCAATTCCTAACTTTATTATGAAATTGAGAATAAATAGGTATTGTCTTTTTTATTTATTTTTTCAAGTCAATTCACAAACATGTTGATTTTTCGGAACAAAGTTTAATAGACTTGGACCACTTGTATTCTATGTGCCTCATATCTTGGCGATATTTTAATATGCTTTATACAACAAGCTTATCTTCAAAGTAGACATTATTCTGTAATAAGTCATCAATAATGATTAATATTCTAGTCTATTCAAATTCTAACAGTCTTGATGACTTCTAGATCCAAATAAAAAAATCTAAAACTCAACTTGAAAAATGGATTGTCGTAGATTGTGTAATATAGTTCTTTTGTTTGTAGCTATGGAGCAGATGCAGTGACGTCTCTAATGCCGAGAGTCATAAACGCTCTTGAACTTTTGGAAAATCTAGCTACCAGAAATGAAAGAGAAAATACTGTACTTAACGAACTGCAGTTGAGAATATCCCAGCTAGAAAATGATAAACTGGAGAAGGCGGAATATAGATCAAAATTTGAAAAGGTACTACTGTTAATACTCTAGAATGATCAATATTTATCACATCTCTCAATTAGGAACTTGAAGCAATTGAGGATCAATGGCGTTCAGAAACCAAAGAACTTGTCAACATGGTGTCCAAGTTACAAGAAAATAATAGAAAATTGCAGAAGGATCATTTTTCCAATGATTTTTCCACAACAACTATAGATGTGGGCAGCGATAATGAGATGCTTCAACGATTAAAACATAATGTTGAAAGGCAAAGGGATGAGATTCGCGAGAAAGAGAAACTTTTGCAAGAGAAAAAATTGGATGCAGAAAATGTATGTTATTATACAGGGTGTCCGGAAATAATGAACAAAAAATTCAGGTGAGAATTCCAGAGAAAAAATGAATGCAATCTCTTTCCACAACATTTTTTCGAAAATTGATTGTTGACGGAGTTACAGGGTGTTGAAGTTACATTTTATTTGCAGTTTTTTAGCATTTACTTTTGACACGCTCATAATATTTCGACGAAATATCGTATTTTCGCATTTTGTAGAGGGCGCCACATACGAGTTTATATTTTGATTTAAATGGTCTCAACAACTGTATGCGACTTTTGACCAAACATTTTTATTCTCTCAACCTTTTGACATAAAATAGGGATACTTACTACTTTTGTTTCCATAAATCTAACCGTCTCCAAGAAAACCGCTAAAATAAATTTGCTTGCATGCGATGAATACGAAATCATTTAAATGTATCTCCAACTGTTAACATATAGTCCTTGATACAGCATATAAAAAAAAGTTGATTACCATCAAGCTGTAAACGTGTGTGTATAGCTTATCCTTGACGGGTAAAACAAGTTTTCTACGAGAAATAACTTTGTCAGTGGAAGGTTTTTCTTCGGCACATCGGAAAATATTTCGATATCATGATTTTAAGTTATGTGGTGACCAGCAAAGCTGATACTTCCAGGAAGGCTCAACTAGGTCTAGTCTTGCGTCAGTATTGTCCGACAAAAAAATTAGGTATTTCCACTTTGTCCGACTCTTTGAAAATGAAGATGTTTAGGGTGTCGGACAAAGTGGAAGTACCTGATATTTTTGTCGGACAATGTTATACTGAGTGAGTCGCTGATCGCGGCGATTTTTGTATCGATATTTCATCAGCCATCAGTTTACGTGTGTCCTCATAAAAATCTCGAAACAAAAATCGCTTTTCCGACGAAAAGACGCGAATAAATTTCAGACCCCAAAAAATGTGGAAAGCGGATTCATTGACCATTAGAATTACATTGTCGTCGGATAATCGCTTTTTTGCGATTTGTCGCTTACCGCTTTTTTTGCGATTGGTCGCTTACCGCTTTCTTCTTGCGATTAATCGCTTAGTATGTCATTACACTTGGTGTCGTCACATACTAGGCGATAAAACGCAGAATTTTGCGATTTTGCGCCTTTTAGGTCTATACGTTTTGATGGAATTACTTGGCGGAAAATACTGCGTTTTATCGCCTAGAATTTTATGGCACTAAAGAGAGTTTGTTTAACTTGTCACTGATAAAGCTATACACGAACTTACAGCTTGATGGCAATCAATTTTTTTTGCGTACGATGTATCAAGGACTTATATCATGCTTCAGAAACAAGTTTGGGAAGAATTAGTTTTGAAAGTTCGTAATTTTTTTTAAATTTGATGTTACGGGGATGGTCGCCAATGACAAGAATACTGAGAATAAAATATATGAAAAATGTATAAAATCACCAACTGTTAAAACTTATTCGCCCCAAACTTCTTTCTACGGTTACTTATAGCGCATGATTCCAAACCATGCTATGTTTAATGTTGAATATAAATTATAATAATTTCGGATTCATCACATGCAGGTAAAGTTATTTTACCGTTTCTCTCGAAAACGGTTAGATTTATCGAGACAAAAGTGGTAACCCTTTTTCATGTCAAACGTTTAGGAGAACACGAATATTCACTCAAAAGTCGTATATAGTGTAGCACAAAAAAAAACGGACGATTCAAAACAAAGTATAGGCGCCCTCTACAAAATGCGGAGAAACGGTGTGAACATTGCAATTCCTTATCCCGATAAAGCTCCAGATACGAGATTTTGTCAAAATATTACGAGATTTGCAAAAGTCATTGCTAAAAAACTTCAAATAAATAATCAATTTTTGAAAAAAATGTTATAGGAAAAGGTGGCATTTATTTTCCGTCTAGAATGCTCACTTGATTTTTTTGATCATCATTTCCGGACACCCTGTATACAGAGTTTTCACTAAATTTTTGGACAAAATTCCACTAGATCCTTTATCCTGCTCGACAATAATTGTAATGCCAGACGGAACAGTACTTTTTGTAGGTGTTCTTTTTGTATTTTCGAAAAACGAGTCCCAGTAATGTGAAGTCCACATTTGGTTCCCTGCCAGATGATACACTTTGATGTTAGTACTGGGCAGCACTTCGAAATAATGCATTGTCCTTCGTTTATTTAACAATTTTAATCCCAAATTGGAAGCTTCTCTCGGTTAACCTAAATTTTTTGTAGAAAATTTGAATTGAAAAAACGTGAAGAATATCAAGAATGTCACATGACGATATCATAAAAAGTATTCGCTAAACAAAACAGTGAATATCATCTATTTTCTCTGACATACAGTCGCGAACAAAAGTTTGGAAACAGCCTAAAATGTCATCATAACTTTGATCGTGCATCAGTTATCAAAGAACCGATGGTGCTTTCAAAAACTTCAATCCATTTGTCAGTTTGGGTGTCCTGGCGATTTTTTCAAAAAAAATTGTAGTGCCCTTTTTTCACGTTCAAAAAAAGGACACTCTTCAAAACTCTTTTCTGTGTAGTTTTTGATAAAAATGACTGGCACCATTCAAAAAAGGTGCAAAGATTATGAAGTTCCTGAGAATTTCACAATAATTGATATAAAAACTTGAAGTTGGCAAAAATGGCCCCTTTTTGAAGAAATCTTCAATAATTGTGACATTTTCAGGAAGTTCAGGGTGATTCATTGTCAGCGACAGGGTTCCAGCTCTTGTGAACCGTCCATCATAGAGACCCTGTATAGTAATATGTCCAAGAGAAATTGCTGGAAATATACGTTATTCCAAAAATATTTGAAAAAAAAAATGAAATTAACTCAAAAGAAAAACAAAAAAACTAGTGCAATTGCTCAAAATCCCCACCGTTGGCAAGGTTTTTGACACACCTCAAATACAGGTTTGACATTCACAATTCATGTTGTGCGGTCGGCAAAAGCGAATAAATTCGACCCCGAATAAAAAGCAGATTTTCCTCTTAAGGAGCTTAAGAACAGTCAAATCGGTTAAGTAATTTCGAAGCTATAGGCAATTTAGTAACATCTAGTTTGGCGCCCTGTAGCTGTCTTATTTGACAACCTAGAGAGAAACGTCGGGGTGCAATTTTGTTGAGAATATCCTCCAAAATCTGTTTATATATTCTTATTTCGTGGTTAACCGGGAAAAATTTCGAAAATGTATCGATTTTCTGTTTTCACAGTACCGTTACGCCCCCTTGCGGCGATCCTAGAAGCTTGAAATATATTTCCATTATTTTCTCTTGGGCACATTACTACACAGTTTTTTTTCCAGGGTCTCTATGATGAATAGTTTACGAGAAATGACACCCTGTCGCTGAAAATGAATCACCCTGTCGTTCTCGTAAACTATCCGTCATAGAGACTCAGGGAAAAAAATCTGTATAGTAATGTGCCCAAGAGAAAATGCTGGAAACATATTTCAAGCTTCTAGGATCGCCGCAAGGGGGCGTAACGGTACTGTGAAAACAGAAAATCAACACATTTCTGAATTTTTTCACGGTGAACTACCAAACAAAAATATGGAAACAGATCTCAGACGATATTCTCTACACAGTTGCCCCCCGACACTTCTCTCTAAGTTGTCAAATAAGACAGCTACAAGCTGTCAAACTTGATGTCACTAATGTGCCCATAACTTCGAAATTCCTTAACCGATTTGACTGTTCTTAAGCTCATTTTGAAGAGGAAAATCTGCTTTTTCTGGTGCTTTTACTCGGGGTCGATTTTATCCGCTTTAGCCTACCACACAACATGAATTGTGAAAGTCAAACCTGTATTTGAGGTTTTTTCGAAATTTGCAAATGCAAACCCACTAAATAGAATTTTTTTGGGTCTCTATGATGAATAGTTCACGAGAACTGGCACCCTGTCGCTGAAAATGAATCACCCTGTACATAACTTTTTAACTTTTGCCTCTCTTTCGAATGGTGCAAGCCATTTCTATCAAAAACTACACAGAAAAAAGTTTTGAGAAGTGTTCTTTTTTTGAACGTGAAAAACGGGCACTTAAAAACATGTCACAATGAAATGGCGGAAATGAGGTCGTTGGTAGTAGTTGAATTTAGTCGGAAGTCGGGATTTTGCTACTTGGGTATATTTTTTTGAAAAACTTATTGATAAAAATGCTCCTCACCCGCTAAAAAAATTGAGTCGATATAAAGGGGTTTTTTGAAAAAAAAAGACAATTAGCTTTTTTTTGGAAAGTGAAAATGGTACGCCTATGAAAATTTACAATTTTTTTTTCCACATTTAAACTCGTTTTTGAAAATCAAGTTTAGTTTATTAAATAATATCTATGGCCATTTTTGACCGTTTTGAAGATATTTGCATTTTGAGAAAAAAATTGACAGTCATTGGGAGGTCCGTTGAGCTGCCCCCCCCCCCCCCCCCGGTTGGATTTTTTTTGTCAAAATGCTAGCACAAATAGAGGACACCTAGCACAACCTAGCACACAAGTTTTTAGAGCTAGCACACCAACGGTTAAGAATCAAAATGCAATTGAATTCGGGGGGGGCCAGGTCAAGGCTAGCCTCCCCCGGTAACGTTCTCTTGCTAAAAAGCTAGCACAAACAGAGGGCACCTAGCACAACCTAGCACACCAGTTTTTAGAGCTACCACACCAACACAAGAGTACCAACTCAACTTATACACTACAATGTGGGCCAAATTAAGTTAGAGCATAATTTGATCCTAGATAACTTTTTTGTTTGTTTATGAATCTTGATGATTTTTGGATATTGGATATGATATTGATAAATATGTTTTGGATGCTCCTCCAAAACTGAGGTTTCAAATTTTTGCCAGGACCGGACTCACGACGTTTTCATGAAATTCGTGCATTTAAGCTCGTTGCTAAAACGAACAGCGCTACTGACAGACTCTCATATATTTTTTTGAGAAGAGCATTAGTGGGAAAAGGTATCCTGAAAATGACGATATTATAGAACCGTAACCTAAGAAACGATGTTTTTTATGTATGATGGTGCTTGTCGGCAGTTACAGTCCTCCATAGTCGGAATTGAAACTATTTCACTCCTCTTTGACCAAAGATGCTTGAAATTCCATAGCAACGTGTTTTGTTTGTGGAAAATTTTTCAAATCTTTGAGATTGTAGAGTTTGCATGTCTGATTTTAAACGAGTAAACATGTTGTCTTTGGAAGATAAAATCTCGATTGAACGATAAATGGAAAAGAATATGGATGCCACAAAAAGTCGCGCCCCTATACATTTTCAACGACAAAAATATAATTAATTTATTTTTTCCCATTTCAAATAAAATATTCTAAAATAAATAAAAAATTCGAAAAATCTACAATGAACAACGTTGCTATGGAATCTCAAGAAACCTTGATCATAGTGAAGTGAAATAGTTTTGATGCCGACAAGCACCATCATACAGAAAAAAACATCGTTTTATATTTTATAATATCGTTATTCTCAGGACACCTTTTTCCACAAATGCCCTTCTCAAAAAATATATGAGTATGGTCTGTCCGTAGCGCAGTTCGTTTTTGCAACGAGCTTAAATGAACGAGTTTCATGAAAACGTCGTAAGTTCTGTCATGATACAACGAACAAAGTATGATGTATGAATAATTGCCGGACAAATTTTGAACAGAAGTGCGCATTACGTCATGGGGAGACCACCATGGCTGAACTAATGTAGGACATACGTTGCATTGATGAAATAGCATGCACATTCGTTAATTTTTGTCAATTCGTAACCAATCAACGTACAGCATTTTTGATAGTGTTGAAACGGAGGTCCGGCCATAATAAACAACAAGTAGCGACAGCTCCATACCTGAACGTGAAAATTTCGTTCTGTCTTGATGACAGAAATTCGCCTCATTTATACACTGCCAACATTATGATTTCTCGGAGTCAATCTATTCTGTTTGTCTTCATATATGTTTCCAGCTTCAGAGAAAGTTTTCTCGCTTTAAAAGCTACAGACTGTGAGGCAACAGATTTGGGAATCCATTTTGTTGTTGTTTCCAAAACATAATTTGGTTCTTTCTCTCTTTTAATTATAAGGGCATCTTCAAATATAAGGCCCGTATTCTGCGTTCGTACTTAAGCTCGTTTAAGATTTGACGGCCTTCAACCACAAGATTTCGTATGCACCGGCGAAATTGGACACGTTCAAGTCGGTTAAACGCATTCAAAGTTAAACGCCCGGTTTGGAGCGTTTAAGGATTTAAACGGCTTCAATTGTGGCGGAAGATGCGTGCGTCTTGAGAAAATATATCTTGACATAATATGGACTAATACCACCGAACATATTATTTATTATAAATAATAATAATAATAATAATGGCCTTTATTTAGCATCTGCTATAACAAATCATTACAATACTTACAATAAAAAATTACATTATATGTTAAACTAAATCAGGATTACAAAAAAAACAATAATGAACAGATCAAGTATGACTAGAGAGAACATGCATTCTTAGACTAATTTTGAAAGTATTTAAATTATTTGCACTTTTGATATCTCTAGGAAGTTTATTAAATTGCGTGAGACCTTTATGGAACAAACTGTTGCTGGTTATACATAGACGTGTGGTTGATACATAAAAATTTTCGGCATTTCTAGTACTATAACTATGAATATCACTTACATAAACAAGTTCTCTAGATAAATATTCTGGCACAAGTCTGTGTTTCATTTTATATATGAGAACATATGTTTTAAATAAAATAGTTTGCTCTACATTCATTAGTTTTAGCGTATCAAGCATAGTATTGATAGGAGTGTATCTACTACAGCATAATATAGTACGTAGACATCGATTTTGGATTTTTTGAATGTGATTCATTTTCTCCTTTGACAGAGTGAACAGCATGGTCGAACAATACTCTAAATGTGGGGCTATTATTGTTTTATAAAGAAGAAACTTCACATACGTGGTGAGATTTTTACCAACTCTTTGAAGAAAGTAGGATTTTTTGGCCATTTTCGCAGCTATATAATCAGCATGATTCTTAAAATTAAGATTTTCATCCAACATAACTCCCAAATATTTGATACAGTTGACTCGTTCTATATTTTGTTCATCTATACTTATTTTTATATCCCTATCACTTAACTTATTTAACATGTTGGGTGTACCAAATATTACATATTTACATTTCTTTACATTCAAGGCCATACTGTTATCACCCAACCACTCTGCTACACTACTCATATCACTATTTATTTTTTGCAACATTTGTTTCAAATTATACCCACACATATACAACATAGTATCGTCCGCAAATAGCTTGATATTACAGTTTCTGACATGCTTGACTATATCATTTATATACAGTAAGAACAAAATGGACCAAGCACTGTACCCTGTGGGACTCCAAACTTTACCTCTTGCGGATATGACGTGATATTATTGAACTTGACTTTTTGTGTCCGATCTGTCAAGTATGATGCAAACCACTTGTGAGCAGTGCCTCTTATTCCAATTTTATACAATTTATGCAACAACAATTCACGATCTACAGTCTTGAAAGCGCGTCTAAAATCTAGAAATACAGATATAATGAACATTCCCTTGTCTATTTTTTGGAGCCAATCGTTACAAACATTTAGCAGTGCCGTTTCACATGAGTGATTGTTTCTGAATCCTGACTGGCACTCGTTTATCACAGAATTGTTAACACAGTATTTTAGAATCTGATTCTTAACAGTAATTTCTAAAACTTTTTCGTAAGGAGGCACCGTATTGATAGGACGGAAGTCTTCAATATTTATGGAGCTATGAATTTTTTGGACAGGTGTTACTATTGAACATTTCCATTCATCAGGAAAAACACCATACATCAAAGAACAGTTAATAACATTTAAAAATCTATTACCTATGACACTAAATACATCTCTAAAAATTCCCGTAGAAATCTGGTTATCACATCCTCCAGTATTTTTTATATCTTTAACTATTTTATTGAGATCACGCATGTTAACTGACTCAAAGTGATCCAAAACATCCATACTGTCGATAAAACTTAATACGTATTTAACATCGTGATATTTTTTTACTGATTCCACAATTTCTACAACACTTTCTATAAAATAACAGTTAAATTTTGTTGCATTATCACAGTCGTCCTCCATGACCACACCTTACTGAATTACTGAATTACTGAAGTACAGGCGCTACGAGTTTCGGGCTGTTGGCCCCGACACCGCAGCCTCTAGTTGGGCTTATTGTATCTTCTCTGTGCCTGTCTCTCAGTCGAAGAGCTCCATTGCCCGAATAAGGTTCATGACTCGTTCTACTGTTTCCCTGTCCGTCCTTCGAGGAGTGGTTGTGAATTCCCCATTATCTCTTCTCCAGTACGCCAGCGCTTCACATTCGAATACAATGTGGGAGGCTGTTTCCTCCTCCTCGTTGCACAGCCTACATATGTGTTCCTCGTTGAAAAAACTCATGATATGCATGTGTTTCCTTAGAGTGCAGTGTCCAGTTAATATACCTGTTACTTTCCTAAGCTGATTCCTGCTGAGTTGCAGTAGGCTTCCAGAAAATGATGATTCGATCTCGTCTGCCATCATTAATTTACTGTGTTTCAGACCTGGTGATTGGCACCATCTAGCTTTCTGTTGTTTTTTGGACCAACAGTTCAGCCAACCTCTCACAGAGGATTTTGTAATACCAATAACAGGTTCTGGACCCAGAAGTGGTGTGTTTGCAGCTTTGCGTGCTAGTAGATCCGCCCGCTCGTTCCCAGCTATCCCTGTGTGTCCTGGTATCCATCCAAGAGTAACATCGTTAGATACTCCCAGTGTGACAAGGTTTTGCTGACAGTCCATGACTTGTTTGGATTTGGTTTCCCGACAGGAGATGGTTTTGATTGCGGCTTGGCTGACCACACCTTTATAAATGACATTGGTGAATTTATTGTTTTTACTAGGTAAAAGAGTTTTATGATAATAATGGATATTCGGTGCTGATACCTAATCGTTTTTCATCCCACTGTGAGTGTGTTTATTTTATTTTTTACTTGGAGGAGTCTGAAGACGAATCACTTCTTGATGCCTATGTTTTCGACCTAATAATAGTTTTTGCATGGATTTACATAAAAATAAAAAATACTATACGCGGGCGGACAATGTTAACGTTATGTCAATTTTCAGGAGATTTCTTTTTTTTTGTGTTATCTACAAAGTCAGCAATGCCATAGTGTGGTTTCAAGATAAATCAAAATGCCATTTGCAATAATTGATGAAATAATTGAAGTACAAAATGGTTTTATTCAAATAATATCACGTTTTGGGATGTCCGTAAAATAATAATTCACCACGTAATTTTAATTTGAATTAATTTGCTTCCTGTCTTTTTCCCGTATTATCATTATCAATAGCACTGAAATTATCGGTTCTATAGGTGGTTTTGAGGGGACAAGAAAAATCATGCCAAAATCGCGTAGGTATCATAAAAAAAATCTATGCGTACCTAAACACTTACGGAAATTGACGCAGACACAAAAATTAAAGTTGGAAAAAACTATAGGCTTAAACTTTATATGGCGGAAATAATTCAATATAATAATAAGAAAATAATCTTCAATCATATGAATGCCTTTGAGATTTTTGTGTGGTTCACTTCTGCATGATCATTATCAAATATGGATATTTTTTAATCATCGTAAAAAAAAATCTCATTTCTGGTGATTTTTCGTTTCGTTCCTTTCTGCATACTCAAGTCCATATATTAAAACAATAATTATTTATCAAAAAATATTCCAATTATTTTAAATATACCATGCATTATGTAAAGTTTATATTCAATTTCACCTCGAAGAGAAAGTGACAGATTTCCGCTAGTCAAACGGGAATCATAATATGGTACCATCTACATCGAATATGTGTTCAAAGTCACGCTCGCGCCAAAAGAATGAAGGTAGCATATGATTCCCGTTTGGCAAGGGGAAATTTATCACTTGTTCTTCAATGTGAAATTAATGTCAAAATGATATGAGGCGCTTTCGGGTGACGCATTTTACGAGCTATGAGCTGCTCTGGGTAGCTCAAGAGCACCACGGCGTCACTGGAACGCATAAAATTATTCGCTAGAGTGCTCTTGAGTTGCTCCGGAGCTCCTAAAAGGCGTCACCCGAAAGCGTCTATGGTCTCCAATCAACTTGAATACCACCAAAATGTTCCCAAATTTCCGTCGTTGCCGACTTTTTTCTAGGTTTGACTAAACGTTGCGAAAATTAGCACGGTGCATGATAATCAATTAACCATGGTGCATACCAAGAAAAAGTCGAGGACGTTTAACTATTTAAACGCGTTTAGTTGAATGCGTTTATCTGTAGAATTGGAGAATACGGGCCCCTTCAGATCTTCATAAGAAGTGTCATCGTTTTGTTGTAGGTTAGACGTTCATGAAAACGTCTTAAGTCCGGTCCTGGCAAAAATTTTAAATCAGTTTTGGAGGAACATCCAAAACATATTTATCAATATCATATCCGATATTCAAAATTAATCAAAATTCATAAATAAACAAAAAAGTTATTAAGGATCAAATTATTCTCTAACTTAATTTGGCCCACATTATAGTAGTGTAGGTATAAGTTGAGTTGGTACTCTTGTGTTGGTGTGCTAGCTCTAAAAACTGGTGTGCTAGGTTGTGCTAGGTGTCCTCTGTTTGTGCTAGCTTTTTAGCAAGAAAACGTTACGTACCGAATTCAATTGCATTTTGATTCTCAACCGTTGGTGTGCTAGCTCCAAAAACTTGTGTGCTAGGTTGTGCTAGGTGTACTCTATTTGTGCTAGCATTTTGACACAAAAAATCCAACCGGGGGGGGGGGCTAGCGTTGATCTGGCCCCCCCCCCGATTCCAACTGCATTTTGACTCTAAACTTGTGGTGTGCACAGCCCATGTACTTACTGAGATCAGTAAATCTCAATTTCATTTCGAAGTGGAACTGTCAAATTTCCACTTAGCAAAGGAGAATCATGTGATACCATGCACATTGAATTTGACGTATAACTGAAGTGTGTTCCCGATCTCAATTAAAAAGAACGTACCTAATAATCTATTTTAGTTCCGTCACTATGAACAATCAACACAAGGCACAGATAGACAGATATTATGGAATTACAGATAAATCATAAATCATAAATAAAGAACAACAAACAACAACAGATCAAAAAACGACAGACACACCGGATTAATGTAGACTTACTGTCATTGACATTGACGAGTGACGGGCGTCTGTCATCAGTGTCATCACTGTCGTCTACCAGCGCTGAATACAAAAAGTCAAATACCGGGAGCAATCAGCTATCTGGCATTCTGGCAACGTTGAAGAAGGCCAATTATTATCCATGGTTTATCGACAATATTATTGATGTTTATCGAAGAGCAACATAACATGAGCATGGTATTCATAAAAGAGCCAAATTAAATAAAGAGGAGACACCGAGTATTTTTTAAACTGAAAGAGTCAAAAGTGACTCGATTGAGCCACCTGTGACAACGCTGGTTCTAGTATTAAACGGAACCCTATTCTGTCTGCAACACGTTTGAGCCGTCAGCTCAAAATCAATGAGGGGCTCCAATCTCTGTAATAACTGTCGATTACATGAGATTGGATTATCTTTTCGAGGAACATTTCGGGGTGTGCTCCTTAGACGGAGGCACAGCGTCCAGAATGGGCACGTGGAAGGAGAAATTAGAGTGTTGAATGGAATAACTGTCCAGTTCTTTGAAATCTATATTCAAGATATTGAAAAAAATCTACTCCTAGTCAAAAAATTACGGTGGTCACACACCATAAAAATAGCTTGAGTTGGCGGGCGAGTGGTAGACGTCGACGGTAAATTTTGAACCATTTCGTTATGTATTGAATGGTTTTTCAAATAAGTAACATGATCAGGAATAAAAGGGCACCTACTTTGTACATAGAAAAAATCCAGCTCATATATTTTCTGGCTTCCCCTATGGAAATTATCTTGAATATTGTATCGACAATCCAGTACCAAATTTCTAATGCGCTGTGATTTCTACTTCTAAATATTGCGTGAGGCGAAGGAATATCCATGTACATTCATTACAGCTGAAGTCTCAGATGGAAAGATTAACAACCTCGAGTAAAGAATTGAGAAGAAAGCATAAATCCATGCAAAATCAAGTACGTACGCTTTGTGATGAACGGGCAGATTTTTTGGTACAGTTGCAAGATCAGCAGAGGGATATTAATGCTCTTAGAAAACGACTGGGCTTAGCACAAAAAGAAAATGAGGACTTATCAAAGGTATTTTTAACATCTAAGTATATCATCAAATCCAAAATAAATATTAATTTCAGTCCGATCTTCTATTTCCATCTAATAAGGCGATTTATGATCTTGACGACCCAAATAGACCTAGATTTACTACACAAGAACTAAAAGACATTTTGCATGAGAGAAATGAATTGAAAGCAAGAGTCAGCGATCTAGAAGACGAATTAGATACATTCAGGCCCAAGAATCGGGCTCAAACGTAAGTTGACTGAAATTGAAATCTTCTATGTAGAACTATAATACTAACCTTACCTACCAACAGGTATGGTAAGCTTGGCTTAGCATAAACATTATAATCGGTCACATTTAAAAGCTTCGATGTATTGTTGATTGCCGTTATGTTTTTGCTTTTTTGAAACATCCCTGTATCATACGAATCAATTTTCTCATCTTAATTCCTATTTTTTCGACTTGCAGACTTTCTTTATCAAGAATGACTTTTGTATATCTTACAATGTTTGATACATTTGTTCTCTTGTCCACCGCATCCGCGGGCTTACTGTATATGTGACTTTTCATCATCATCATCATCATCAGTTTCTTCTTCTTCTCTAGCATCATCATTTCTTGTCGTTTAGCGATTTTTGATCGTTACAGATAATAAACATGTCATGTCGTCGTATTGACAAAGTTTCTTGAAAAAAACAATTTTCCTTATCTTTTGCAGCCAAATCTGGCATAGATAGAAAATCAATCTAACAAATAAACGACAAGAAAATTATCAGGACAAAAATGCATAAACACCACATTCTGCAATCTTTCTAATTCAACTGTATGAGAAAAAAATCCATCTAACAACTGACCTGCCAGATTGCTCATATTGAAAATTGTTTCTATTTTGGTTTTTTGTCTTGGCTATATCTTATAAGGCAAAACGGTTGTTATGGATAAACATCATTTGATGGAATGTTTTCTTCAAAATAAGACCATCAAAATCATATATTTTAACATTTTTTGTGTGACTTTTCCCACCTATTTTTCAAAAAATGACCTCTGTGATCTGCGCTGAATTTAACTGGATTATTTCAAGCGGTTTCCTGAATATTGTAACAAATTTCGCTATAGAAAACACTTGTCCAGTTTTAATGTATTTATTTAAAATACATTAAACTACACACACGGTTCACAACACCACAAATATTTATGTTCACAATCACAGCTTATCAAAATCTGAACTGAACTAACTAGACTTCCCTCCTGTTCACAATGTACCCGCTTATATAGCTTATCCGTGAATTCTAGAATATGGCAGAATATAGAGGTATAGACCGGAACAAACAGCATGACTCATAGCGCAGGAATGTGGCGCTCCGGCTTCTGTAAACATGTAGTAAATTTCCGATTGAATGCAGTGGGCTGGAATACCGGAAGGATAGGCCAATTATCGTTTTCGCTACATTGCCCCCTCCTTAAGGCATTTCGTCCCGAAATGGCTCGATGACTGTATCGGCAACTATCCCCAAACCGGCATCCTGGTGTCCTATGGAATTAGCAGTCCACCGTCCTCTGGTTCGTCCTCCGGAAAAGATAGCAGCATAGCAGGATGTCAAGGCCGCTTTCTTTGAAGATCACCTCCAGCATGCCCCTAACTACTATCCAGTCCAATTGGTCGTTCGTCATCTTCGAAATTGCCAGATGGGTGAGGTCCTGTGACAGCATTAAGCTTGTCGGCTGATGAAGTGCCCTCCAAACATCACTATAGCTGGTCCGATGTTGTGGAAGCTTCTTTGTCACCAGGTGAAACCGGTATCGTGGCCCTGTCGTCGCTTGAAGCGTCTTCCCAACCTCTGGCCTTTGTCGTCGCAGATGGTCCATTTGTCCGAATTTCCCCTTGAATGCAGCAGCAAGTCCAGTCCTCATGCTGCGGTCTTCAGTGACCGAGTGAGCTAACGCGTACTCGGCCGGTGCGTTGAACAAATTCAGCTGCTGTTCTCGAACGACGCCATCCAGGACTTTCTGGCAGTTGGAATATGATGACATGAAGTTTTCCAGTGGCATGTCCACCTCGGGTGACTTGATTTGCCTCACGTCAGCTTCCTGATGGTCTCCAGCATACGGGGCCAAACGGTTGAAATGAACAACCCTCGGCTTCCCTCGTGATGGTTTCTTTATCCGGTAGACGACATCATTGATTCGCTCCAGAATCTCAAACGGGCCCTCCCAAGAACTTTGCAGTTTTGGGGAGAAGCCACGTCGTCTCTGTGAGTTGTGAAGCCAAACGAAATCCCCAACCTGGAACCCTCCTTTTTCGGCCTTCACGTCGTACTCCTCCTTCATCCTGTCGCTGGCACTTGAGATGTTAAGTCGGACTCGTTGATGGATATCGTCCATTTTTCTACGAAGATCACTTGCGTAGTATTCCCCAGCAACATCCTCACCACGTGGACAGTCAAACTTCAAGTCGCAGGCCAGCCGGAGTTCACGACCCATGATGATCTTGGCAGGTGTTTCGCCCGTCGATTCATGAACTGCTGACCTGTACGACATGAGGAACAAGTGGAGATGTTGATCCCAGTCTCTTTGATGGTCAGAGAAAACTTTGGCCAAGTGTCGATTGATGGTTTGGTTCATTCACTCCACCATGTCATCCGATTGTAGATGCAACGCCGTGGTCTTTGTCTTCTTGATCTTCAAGACATCGCAGACGTTCTGGAATAACGTCGATTCGAAGTTCCTGCCCTGGTCCGAATGCAGCTCCAACGGGACACCGAAACGGCAAAACCATTCCCTAATCAAGATATCGGCAACGGTAGCCGCCTCCTGGTTTGGCAAGGCATACGCTTCAGCCCACTTGCTGAAGTAATCCATGGCAACCAAGATGTATTTATTTCCTCCGTTCGACTCAGGAAATGGTCCAGCAACATCTATGGCGATCCTCTCAAACGGACTTCCCACATTGTACTGGCGCATAGGAGCTCTTGGGCGTTTCTGTGGTCCATTGTTTGCAGCACAAACGGCGCATTTCCTGCACCACTCCCGGATATCGGCCTGGCAGTTGATCCAGAAAAACCTTTCCCGCAGCTTTCCCAGCGTCTTGGTTAGTCCCAGATGTCCACTCGTGACGCCATCATGGACTTCTCTCATCACCTTGGTCTGTCTGCTCCGAGAAACCATAATCTGCCTCCGATTCGTGTCATCCAGATTTTTCACCAGTCTCATCAGGATGCCGTCGCTAATAACCAGTGACTCCCATTGAGCCCAGTAGGATTTCACTGTAGTTGAAAATCGTGCGACGTCTTGCCAAGTTGGTCGTTGGCCTGCTAGCTTCCATCCAATGATGAGCTTTAGATCTAGATTTTTCTCCTGATCCTCGCGAAGCGCCTTAGACTGCCAGGAATCATCCACTACAGTTGTCCTGCGAACGCTTGCTTCCTTTTCCTCGGCTTTGTGAGAGAGCTCTGGTCTGCTGGACAAGCCATAGAAGCTCTTGAGGCTTGATCTCGCTCGATGATACTTGTTTTCCGATGCCAACACAGGTGCCCGTATCTCTTTCCTACAGTGGCTACGCAAATGCCCAAGCTCTCCACAATTCCAGCATCGCAGCTCCTTTCGCTTGGATACCTCCATTTCCTTGAGAACTCTCCCCACATTTGCGTCGAAGCTGTCCTTCTCCGGAACATCCTGTTCCTCCATCCTTCGCACAAGAAGCTTCGAGTTCCAACGCTTTTACCAGCGCATCCACCAGATTGTCAGGACGATGAAGAATCAAGGACATCCTTATCTCCTAGTCCCGCAGTCCATCCAAGAAGGCCTGAACTGCAAGCCTGTCCATAACGTTTTCTGGCATGGTTGGATAAGCCAGTCGTGCAGAGCGAGCTACATCACCTTGAAACTCCTGCAGGCTCTCGTTGTTCTTCTGAGAGCGGTTCTTCAGCTGAGAGTGGTAGACGTGCTCCAAGTGAGTCGTCCATATCGCAGCTCCAAATGCTTCACCAGAACATCGTAGTCCTCCTGTTCCTGGGTGTTCAGCGTCTGCAGGATTTCCGTAGCCTTCCCACGAAGCGCCAAAGTCAATGCCAGGGCTTTTTCAGTTCCGGTCCATCCATTTGCCCTTGCTGCGGCCTCGAACTGTCGATGGTAGTTGTTCCATGACAGATTGCCATCAAAATGAGGGGCTTTAATGTGAACTCGGACGGTATCAGGCTCCATTTTAGCACTAGCACCTTTGCTCGGCTCGATTGTGACGTCTGGTTGTTTCATGATTACTGCCACTAGTGTCGTCTTTCAAAAATTCTTGAAAAAGTGATGAATAGTCAAATTTGCAATCATTTAGAAACATATAACATTTTGCCGTCAACACAATCAGACTTTAGCTGCGCTACAGCAGCTTTACGCGTAACTGACGATATTATACGGGCATCTGACTTGGGCAATTTTTCGATTTAAGCACCGCTTGACTACTCAAAAGCGTTTGACACAATCAGTCATGATTTATTGTTTGCTATTCTTCACTTTATTGGTTTTTTGGAGCACGCAATTTTTTTTTTCGAATTTATTTGACGTATAGAGTGAACTATGTCGAGACGGATAAGGGTCAATGATCCAAAGAGCCAGTTCGCTGTGGTGTCAATTTTGGGTCCTCTATTGTTTACTATTTTTAGTCATAATATATATCTCCTTGCCTAGATTACTTTTCAGGTTATTTGTATGTGCATGACACTCAAATATTAAATTTTTTTCCCCAGACTCTTGGCCTCTAGCAGAAGCAAAAATAAATCATGATCTGGATAAATTATCACATTTCTTGGAGCGACATGCATTGCAAATCAAGCCTGAGAAGTCGTCTATAGTGCTGTTTGGAAAAAAAAACAGGTCTAATCTGGTTAAGCAAATCAATATCAAAATACGTGATGGGCCATTGCAATTTGCAAACAGTGTGCAAAAAATTTAGGTGTAAAATTGGACGCGGATCTGCGTTTTACAGAGCATTATTGCTTCTTATCTGCAATGCGCATATTTTTCTTTGGAAATGCTTCATCCTCTCAGACACCTATTATCTCAGGATCAAAAAATTAGATTCACTGATTCACTTGTACTCAGCCATTTTAATTATTGTAATGTTTTTTATGGGCCTTGTTTGGACGGAATTGATAAGCTTACAATAGAAAAAGTAAAAAAAACTGTTTGCGGTTCATATACGGTATAAGAAACTTTGATCCATTGTCTCATAAGTTGAAGGATGCTAGATGGCTGATGGAAAGCAGGCAAAAACTACTTACAGTACAATTTATAAAAATTCATATCTGACAAAATACATTTCAGGACAGACGTGCACAGCTCAAGTCTCTGATTTAGGGAACCTATCACCCCTTCTTCTCATAAAACCTCACTAGGTCAGAGAAGCTTCACTTATAATATACAGTGTGTCCCAGATTCGTTTCTCTATACAGGGATCTTGGCTCCTATTATACCTACATCAAAGGTTAAATGGATAAAGTTTTAGAGGAAACTTAGTGCATTCGATATCCGGCTCCAGATTTGCGATCGGTCGATTGGTTTTGGAAATATCGGCGAAAAACCAAAAATGGCGGATTTGGTTTTTTGCCAGTAAATCCGAAACTGCTAATTTGACAGCTATGACAATGTGACATTATCTGGACACCTTTTTGAGACGAATACATTGGCGTACATGATATGTCTCAATCGTCTTTTGTTTTCCCGCAACCCGCCTCAACTTTCATTTTTCTTATGGCTACCGTATTGGATTTTTCGATGTTTGGAAAGAGCGTAAAATTTCCAGGCCAGTGATGTCTCACTCAGTCTTATCCAAGGAGGTTTCAATAAAACATTGACATGCATGTTGACATTTTTGACGATTAGCGACTGTTATTCGTACAATCCTTTTTTTATTTGAATAGAGAAATAGAGTACCGGACATTTTTAACAAATTTCGATAATTTGTTTATCAGATTTATTATTTCAATTTGAAAAGCGTAGGTACTCGTTATCAAAACACAACTGTCATACTGAATTAATGAACGACAGATCAGAGCCTCCTCAGATGAAAAAAAAAAGGTTTTCCTTATAAACCAATTTTCAGACAAATGAATCATGGCCTTCTTAGAAAAGAAGGCCATGACATCACAACGAAAGGTGATATTTCGATGACACTTGGATCTTTCATGCACTTGTGAGACATAACTAGACTAGAAATTTCACACTCTTTCCAAAAATCAAAAAATCCAATATGGCGGCCATAAGAAAAATGAAAGTTGAGATGAGTTGCGGGAAAACAAAAGACGAATGAGACATGTCATACACGCCATTTTATTCGTCTTTTAAAAGTGACCCGATAATGTCACATTTTGACAGCTGTCAAATTGGCCGTTTCGGATTTACTGGCAAAAGTTGAAATCCGCCATTTTCGGTTTTTCGCCGATATTTCCAAAACCAATTGACCGATAGTAATTCTGAAGCCGAATATCGAGGGCACTAAGATTCCTCTAAAACATTCGCCATTTAACCTTTGCTGTAGGTATGATAGGAGCCAAGATCCCTATATAGAGAAGCGAATCTGTGACACACTGTATATAAACTGTATAATACTTTGTCAGAAAGTCTCAATTCAATTAAAATCTGGCATAGATAGAATTTAGAACCGTCAATTTCCAAATTTATTGTAAAACAAATTTCTTGCAGCTTTCTGTGGCTCCTTGAAATGTTATTATTATTATGTACAGGTATTTTGCTTTTTTTTGTTTGTTGAGCGAATTTTGTGTTCATTAATGGGTTTTTTTGATAATTCATATTTCTAGGGAGCTGAACTTTTCATCAGTTCTGTATTGTTTTCAGCTCCTTTTTTTGCAATCTGGCTTACCATACTATATAATGTATATTAAGGAATTTACTGTATGTTTTCTATTGCAAAAATAAAGATTATTATTATTGAAGAAAAATCAGTTCTAGTTATCAAAGTTCGACTTATGGAAGTTCGACTGTTTTTTTTTTCAGAAACCCTGCTACCCTGTAGCCTCTATACCATACAGTTTTTTCACCAATACTGTATAGAGTTTTTCTATATCTTTGAACGTATAATACGTAGAAAGTTTGATACCTTCTTTTGGATTTTATTAAACAAATGCAATAAAATCTGCTAGGTCTACCGTTTTATCAACATTGAAACACAATAAATCAGAATCAGACAAAGCTTCGATTGTGACAAGATCGTTGGTAATATTAGAGTGCAGGGACAGAGTATCAGAATCACTACATGAAATGCTGATCTCATCAGCAAATAGGGAAACTTTGCCGTTCATTTTGCAAATTACCTGAAATTATACGTTATCTATCCATATTTGAAAGCCATCAGCATTTTTTTTTTTCAAATTTCACAATATCACCGAAAACGGGGCGGAACTAAAACAATCCTATCTCACTCTCCCTTTTTTATTACAGTCAAACGCCAGACGGAAATTGATAATGTATTCTGTGACGTCAGCATGTGTTGTTGATTGACGTTCTTTAATCGGTGATCACTAGATTAATGGAAGTCGTAGGTTGACTTTTAAACATTAATGGCATCAGTACTTACTAATATACACATAAATAGCAAAGCCTTGAAAAGAGCGTGAATTAATAAGTGTTTATCAGTTTGTAGACAATTTCCATAATCATTTCAGAATTATGTGATTTTGAACTCTTGTTCCTAATATTCAAAAAATTGGGCATGTTGGAGATTTATTTTTTGGTTCTGACAATAATTCTTCAAGAATACCCATCAGTATTCCATTCAATTTGATGCTATCTCGAAAACGCTTATCTCTAGAGACTTGAATAAGGTACACCTTTTTCACGTAAAAAAGGTTGGTGAATCTATTTGTTCAACATTCACATCGATGCACCAAACTGGAAAAAAGTTTTGATAATTTAGATAAGCTCGATGTGCCATAGGTGGCGCTCCCTGTTAGTGAAATATAAATCGTTAATAAATTTAGTTTTCTCGTCATAAAAAAATGTTCCAAAACCGAAATGAAAAATAAAAGTTTGACATCCTGTACCTTGAAAACTAAGCACTTTGAGGCTGTATGTCTCCATATGGAGTTTCATAAGAATGCGAGGTCTATCACCTCCTAACCGTTGTCGGTTGAATATCCGGACACCCTGTATATTAGATGAGGCGCTAAAAAATTTTAAAAATTCCATGCATTTTTCCAATGTTTCAATATTTATTCTGCTATTTGGGGCCGACACAGATTCAACAAATCAAAAATCATAAAAATCGGTTCGGAGTTCTAGAGTTTGGTGTAACTGATCAGACTTTCTTTTATGTATTAGATGAGGCGGTACGGAATCGTTCGTTTCAGCTAGTGACCAATAAATGTTGTGTTACATGAATCTTTTTCATATTTTTTTTGCGTTAAATTTTCCGATGTTTTGACAAAACCAACACATCAGAAATCATAAAATGATTATGACAATTTTGGAAAACTAGTTTCACTTGGATGATCCCAATTGAATTTTGCCGTTGATATTAAAATAAATTGAGATTGTCCACACTCTATCGCTAGTATACGTCAAACACGTGCTCAATTTTTAGTCGTTAAATAGTCACTCCGTCAATGCCACTGAAAAATTCATGTCTACATGATCCACTTTTGAGAATGTACAGGGTTTGCCACGGTAAGTGGCCAATTAGAATATCTCGGGAAATAAAGCGATTGGGATTCTGAAAATTTGTAGGGAGAGATTTTTGGAGATGCGCTTTCCAAATGAAGTAATAGTGGCTTTGCGCGACTTCCGGTTATACCGGATGTAGCTGTCAACTCGCTTGTTTCACATAGGACACCCTATATATTAGTACATTTTTGGACTCTACGTGAAATTCTAGGCAGATTTTATGTATGATGTCCTATACCTAAGTATGAGCGTTTTTGATGTATTTGAGTTTTCATGTCAAAAATTATGTTTGTAGGTTCCTATTTAAATGTAAATTTTTCGTATAAGAAGGTCTTTATTGTCTAATTTCGATTGGATTTCTTGTTGAAAGGGACCTGCTTTAAATGATTTTTTACAATATTGTGATAACTATTATTACAAGGTGGCCCAAAAATAAAAGTAGGAAAAGATTTGAAATAAAGGTGAGTTTATAATATGATATTGTCCATCCCAAAAATTCAAAAAAATAAATAAAAATAAGAATTTTTGGAATTAACAATCCTATACAAACTCATATTTATTTTTAATGCTTGATAAGATAAAATGATCAAAATTGTGGGTTTCCATTTGAACAAATTGATTATTGGCAGTTTTCCTAATTCAATGTTTGCTCTTATTTTTGGGACACCCTGTAATAATAGTTATCAAAATATTGTGAAAAATCTTTCAAAGGAAGTCCCTTTCAACAAGAAGTCCAATACAAATTGAACAATAAAGGCTTTCTTATACAAAAAGATTAAATAAAATACGAAAAATTTACATTTAAATAGGAACCCACAAACGTCATTTCTGATACGAAAACTCAAATATATCAAAAAAG
Organism: Orchestes rusci; assembly: GCA_958502075.1. NCBI lineage: Eukaryota > Metazoa > Arthropoda > Insecta > Coleoptera > Curculionidae > Orchestes > Orchestes rusci. The sequence continues at coordinate 51,229,110 of OY293303.1, read as the reverse complement.
GTTATACTTAGGTATAGGACATCATACATCAAATCTGCCTAGAATTTCACGTGGAGTCCAAAAATATCAAGATATATCGGGTGTCCTATGTGAAACAAGCGAGTTGACAGCTTCTTCCGCGATCGTCATACTAATAATTAGCAAAACTCCAGTGTTAATTGGCTGAACTAGCCTACTCAATTGTGTATTTTTTCAACAGTCCCACTGAGGTTGTCAAACGTATTTTCAACGCGATATCTTTCAGCCCAGTAGATGAAGATGCTCCCGTACAAGGTCCATTGCCATATGAGCCCGATGATGCCCCATGGAAGAAATCATCGGAGTCAGGAATACGACAATTGTAAGTGGTCATAAGAGGAATATGTCTTTGGAATAATTATCTGAAATCTATGTATATGATTCTTCTGTCACCTGATTTCTGTATATCATTTGTTTCAATGCTACTATAAAATTAATTCCCCAACACTCTGAACCCATCAAAGTAATAGCCAGCAATAATTGTGTTTGTCTTAGTGTTTTCATTTCGTCAGTGAGAGAACCGCTTTTTTCTTATTTCAAAATCCAATTTGCTGAGTTGCAAACTGAAATGACCCATATACGAAATGGTGCTTAATATGTATCAAAATATTATATCTGTAGAAGTATCTGATATCTCCTAATCTTTTACAGGTGGTTTCATAATAAGATGCTAATCCTGAAGGTTCTAAAACCTTAGGTCATTTCAGGAAAAAGGTGATATTAATCCTAATAAGATCCGCAATTGCTTGATTTTTCACACAGGATGTCTCGAAATCAATGTCTTAAATCAATTCCAACTCCAGATTCTTCGAACCAAAATAATTGAAACCTATTACACAATGTTATCAATTTGTGTATCAATTTCATTGATGTTTTTAAAAATAATTTGATTTGGTCAAAATTATAGCAACAGCCTAAATAAAACTTTGTTTCTGCATCAGTTATCAAAGAAGGAATTGTGCATTTGAAAACTTCAATCCATTTATTTTGCCAAAACCAACAATTTTGATAGTTTTTATTTTATTTTGAAATCAAGTCTCAATTATGGTGTAGGCGATTGGTTTGAGCCCATATAGGGGCTCGTAAGAAAATCTCATCAAGTGATTTTCAATATCTATTGTATTATCATGGCTACACGCAACGAGTTCCACGCTTGAAGACAAACTGATTTGTCTTCAAGCGAATCGCACGCTTTCGCATCGCTACGACTCATTGGGCCATGCACACACTCACTTTGTATTTCTCGCCTTCCTCGCATCGCTATGTCTCGATCGCTTCCGCTGTGTGTGTTTACGTACTACAAGACTACATGCTCAATTATATAGTGTGTGCATGTGTGTACAAGAGGTGCACTAGAGTGTGGAGAGAAACCAATCAATCGGGCTTCAGGCTGCGAATCCGACCAAGTACAGATAATGTGGCTGTGGCTTCCCCATTCTTTCCAATGAAAATTCCGAAAATTCCCGTTGCTCCTTATGCAGGAACCTTGTTTCGGTCCACTTCAACCGATATGTTAATGTTACCAGACGTGTTCAGCGATTTCTGGCTTCTGGTATTTTTTCTCTGGATGCGGGTCTTTGTTCTTGAAATGCAACCTATTGTCCCAAGGTGGCTGCCATGTGCGATGGATTCATGATCGTCAAAATCAAACACTGGAGTACGTAGGTGTCCTTATTGAATCGACCGACATAAGGCTCGCACGATGGAAAAAAACGGATGGATTGATTTTATCGTGATCGCACAAGATCAAATATTTTGATTTTGATCGTGTCAGTGTGCGATCGCTCGCAATACCCAGTGCATAGTGCTATTTTTGAAAATGAATTTTGAGAAAGAGCTGATCAACGAGGTGATGTTAAATAATATTTGATAGGACAAAGAACCGATGTCACAACAAAAATTGTGTCAAAAGGACCAATCATGGGACTCTTCGGCAGTAAAATTGAGCAAAAGTCTAGAGTGTGTTTCACTTTGAATGTCAACCATTCGATTTTCAATCAAAATAGAGCGATTTGATAGTTGTTATTTCAGTTTACCTTCTCAAATCGGTCTTTCTTTTGATACAAAAAATTGACATGTTATGATTGAGAGCCCCAAAAACGTGAAAGTTATTAAGCATTTTCAAATTTTAGAAACGGATAGCGTTTCTGGATACGAAATATCCAAAAACCCCTACTTATCACAAATTCAATTTTTCTAATTACCCTGTGTGAATTCTTGCAAAGATTCACTGTTAGAACACATCTTTACTCCGCAGCTCATGTAATGAGGTTGTGTAATTCCCATATCGCGCATTAGTCTTGTTATTTTTTTTATGATTCCTTTCAATCATTGAAGGCTTTAGTTCCATTGCAGTCAGGTAAATGTGACCAAAACAAAAGTGCTCCATCTTCGTCCACATCATCCTGCATCTTGCGCGTTGTTTTTTGAGAAAGTATTTATTCACAGAAAACCCGAACTAAAACCCCGAAATCTGAATCGTATGGAATTTGTCGCATTATCGGACAAGAAGGTGGGCGTACGATCGGGAGTGGAAGGGCGAATAGCCGTTTGTACTTTGAACATACACCTACCGACAAAAGTGGAGAAACCGCCTACAATTTGATAAAACTCCGATTCTGCATCAGTTATCAATGAGGTAATTTATTGCATTTGAAAACTTGAATCTATTGGTCAGTTGTGCCCTGACGATTTTTTTCAAAAAATGGTTGAGTGCCCTTTTTGTCACGTTTAAAAAAAGGACACAATTCAAAATATATTCGGTGTAATTTTTGATACAAATTGAAAACCCTACCCCTACCTTTCTGATAGAATAGTGCATTCGTTTGTGACAAAAAGCCTCCTGTAATTTGGGGTAATTTTGTTGTCGACTTATTCACAGTGCCCTTTTGTAAAGGTGACGACTATGATAAGCTTTTGCGGTTGGGCGTGGAGAGTAATGAGTAAAACACCAGTATCGGTTTGATACTGATTTATTCTACAAAATCATCTATAAATATCAAAAATAATTCATAACAAAAGAGTACGTAACTGAGCTCGTGCCTGGAAAAGATGTGATGAACTTGCATTTTCAACATCAATTTACTTGTCGGTGCTGCAGTGTGAAAACATAATACTCACATAATATTTGTTTACAATAACAATTTACGATACCTGTGTGAAGCAATTTGATAAACTATTCTGTCTTACTTAGCGGAATGTGATTTGTACATAGATGTATACATGTAGGTCATAATTCAATAATTTTATCCCAATTTACTAGTAATGTTAATTTTCAATATAATACAATGATTCAGGTTTAATCTTGAGTATTTCTGAAGATTAGAAATTTTGGCCGCCTGCAATCTTGGTCAGCTGCTGTTAGCATCAGTCAGAGTGATCGTCGATGTTGATATACCGGAGAGTAACCAAAGATATTCCGTTGAAATCATCTACTTGATGTGGTGGTCTTGTATTATGCTTTTGACGGCGATACCATAAACATCCCAAGAGTGCTGAGAATGTGATGATAACCAATATAAGTGACGAAACATTACTGAACACTGCTAGATAGTGTACTGGTTCACTGTGTTTCTTGTAGTTCGTGCTGAATATCTGTCTTTTCCTCTTTGAGTCTAACCAAGGATTCAGAGGCCTCTAGAACTGGTTCTTCTAAAATCTTGTGTCTCTTTTTGAACGCGTAAGCATCTGTAATGTTGAAAATTGATTGGTTGTACCATGCATCCCAATACTGTTACTGAGTCTGCTCTTTTTGGAGTTAGATTGTTTTTGTTGGTCTTGATCATACAGTTCTGGGACCAAGATGCCGGTTTTGTGGAGAGTCACATCTTCGCGAATGCCATTGCAGATGATTGCCACCTTGAACTGATCAGCACTGATGAACATCCAAGCATTAGGTGTGTTCAACCGTTTCAATATGGTACTGGACATGAAGGGCTTCCTTTGAATTGGGCAGGACGTATTTTGGGAACGGTGATTCATTTCGTCGATGAGGCAGTTGGGGGTATCGTTTCTCGTAGTAGTCGGTGAGCAGATGTACGATAGAGAGATAGAATTCGGTGATTCAACTATAGATCTTCCAATAAGGAAGTGCCGGGAATTAGCACATCGATGTCACATGGATCATTTGTGATTGGATACAGTGATCAAGAACTCCAGCAGGCTTCGATCTGATGCATAAGTGTGGTAATTTTCTCGTATGTCAAACATGTTTCTCCAATAACTCTTCGCAAGTGGTACTTCATAGATTTGACCGCAGCTTCCCATAACCTGCCAAAGTGTGGTGCTGCTGGATGTATGAAGTGCCATTGTGTCCCAAGTGATGCTAGGTCGTCTTGAATTTGGGAGTTCTGGAAAGTCTTGGCGATTTCCTTTTGAAGGATTCTACTTGCACCTACGAAGTTGGTGCCGTTGTCACTATAGAGGTGAGCACATCGTCCTCCTCGTGAGATGAATCGTCTAAAAGCGGCCAAGAAAGAGTCGGATGACCTGTCGCTTACAACTTCTAGATGAACTGCCTTGGTTGCAAAACATACAATGTATAGCAATGTATCTTTTGTATGCCTTGTGTCCTCTTCTTTTCGTTATCCGAATTTGCAGTGGGCTGGCATAGTCCACGCCTGCGTGCTCGAAGGGATAAGATGGTGTTACTATTGCTGTCGGTATATTTCCCATGAGTTGTTCCGCTGTAGCTGCTTTAAACCGAATGCACTTCACACATTTTTCAATTAGCGATTTAACAGCCCTTTTGGCATTTATTATCCAAAACGATTTTCTCATATATGTCAGTGTGAGTTGGTTTCCTCCATGTAATTTCTGATGATGGGCGTCAAGGATAATGAGCCAGATGACTATTGCTGGGTATGATTTTCGGATGCTTGTTGTATGGCAGATGCGATTTTTCGAGTCTTCCTCCAACTCTCAGCATGCCTTCGTGGTCCAATACTGGGTGGAGGATCATGATCTTGCTGTTCCTATTGAGAGGCATCTTTTCTTGAACTGCTCTTATTATTTTTTTTTAATGATATGGTTGTTCTTGCTTGACCAATGATTAAAGAGTTGTAATGAGCTCTTCACTGATTAGAGGACTTTTTCTGACAGTTTCGTTTGAGTAGCCGACGACAATATGTTAGGACTCGTATCATCTTGGTGAGCGAAGAAAATCTGTTGGTAAGCTCGATTTATGTGTTTATGGTTTCTGCTACAGTTGTTGCGTGACACCGTTTCACTTCTTCTGTAACAGGTATTTCTATTTTTCGTGACATCAGCTCCATAGTATAGTAGTATTTGACGCTAGCCAGTCTGGACCATTCCACCACATCTTGGACTGTTTTAGTTTGGTTGCATCCGTTCCTCTTGGGATGACGTCTGCAGGGTTATCCGAGGTTCTGACATGATTCCAACTCTTGTCTGGCAGTGAGGAATTTATCACTACTACTCAGTTTGCCACAAAAATTTTCCATCTTGTAACATCTCTCTTCATCCATGATGGTGTTATCATTGAGTCTGCCCAAACATATTTTTCTACTTCCTTCATTGATAGTGCTGTGATGGTTCGTCTCATGCGTTTTGCAAGAAGCACAGCTGCACATAGCTCTAGTCTTGGTAATGTTGTTCTTGATCTGGCAGGAGCACTCTTAGATTTGGCTGTGAGAAGTGTTTTTTGGGTGGATCTTCCTTGCCTTTGACTTTGAGATAAATTACGGCGCCATAAGCTCTTTCCGATGCGTCGCAAAATCCATGTAGTTCCATTTGACTAATAACTGTTTGGTTAGTCCATAGGGGCAGCAAAATGTTCTCCACAACTTCAAGTGCAGTCTGGAATGATTTCCATTTTGAATCCACAGATTTGAATAAGTAGCTTTGCTCTTATCACTACCGGAGCTAACCATCCTAGAGGATCAAAAAGCTTCACAACTCTGGATAGAATTATGCGTTTGGTGATCTTTGGTTCGAGATTCACTTGCGTTTTGAATATAAATGTGTCATCGGATGACGCCCAACGGATTCTCAACGATTTTCTTGTGCCGTCTTCGGTAATTTCTTGCAGTGACTGATCTTCATCAATGGAGTTGTATATGGTTTTTGTACCATTTGCGTAGTGTGAAATCTCCTGCTTTGAACGTGTCTATGAGTTCTCTCTGGAGACTGATTGCTTCTTAGAGTGTATCTGCTCCGGAGAGCAGATCGTTGACGTAGAAATCCTGTTTAGCAATTTTGGATGCCAGTGGGAAGTTGTCTTTTTCGTCTTCTGACAGCTGGTGTGAAGTTCTGATGACCAGATATGGAGTCGAAGTTGTTTCATATGTGACTGTCTTGAGGGTGTATTCTTGAGTTGCTCCATTTGGGCTCTATCTTCATAAGATTGATTGGTATCTTTGGTCGTCTGGGTGAACTTGGATTTGTCTATACATTTTTTCAATATCTGCTGCCACAACAATCTTATGAGTTCTCCAACGAAGTAGAATATCTGGCAGTTCTTGCTGAAGTTTTGGGCCTGAGTAGACTGCATCGTTGAGACTGATTTCACTTGGGGTTCTGATGGAGACGTCAAATACTACTCTCAATCTTGTTTTTGTACTCGACTGTTTATCACAGGCTGGTGAGGAATAAAGTAGTGACGGCTGTCTAGTTGCATACATGGTGTCGTATGATCGAGCTGTGGGTATTTTCGCCAGCTGTAACTGTCTTGCGGCTGCACGTGATTTCGAAGTCCCCAGCTGCTGTAGTTTGTCGTAGAAAAGTATCTTCACTGTGTAGGTACCGTCGTTGTTTCTGATCGTATTGAGTTGATAATGTTCTTCGCAAAATTTCTTTTCGTCAGTGATTGGTTTGTCCAATCAAATTTGGTTTGTTGTCCGTGTAGACCAGCTTATGTTTTTCGGCCCGTTTGGATTATTTCTTCATATTCTCCAGCACCCAATATGATGTCGATTGGCCCTGATCGGTGGAACGTAGGATCAGCAAGTGCATAATTTTTCCATTGATTGATGTTAGCGTCAATCTCCTGACTTGGGAGCGTTCTTGTCAGTTTGGGTAAAACGATTCGGAACATGTTCATTGAGAAGTTGCTTGGTAATCAAGGTTTGGCGGTTATTTGTATCATCCATCTTGCAACTTGAGGTTCTGCGCTTTCAAGTCCTGATGCGTCAGCTCGAATGCGTTGGCGTGGTACAGCTAGTAATGTAGCAGCTTCTTCAGTTAGAAATGTGGATTGGAAGCCTGGATCTATCAAAACACGAAGATATTCAGCCACTTCTTGGTTGTTGAAGACCTTGATGATCGCTGTTGCCAACAAAACGATTTCATTTTGTCTTCCGAGATGATTGGCTGAGAATTGTCTTGTGTGATTGCGTGATTGTTGATTCGACTGGACTTGAGGATGATGTGTGTTTCTTGCTCTGTTCTGTGGTCTCTGCTCGTGGAAATCTACATGTAGCATAGTATGGAAAATTTTCTTCAGGTGTGTCATGAGACGGTCGAATCACATCTTATGTAAGTGGATGTCTCAGGCAGTTGGTGCAGATTTTCTTTTCTTTGATGAATCTAAGTCTTGCTGCTGGTACTAATGCATGGAACATTTGGCAGTCTTGCTGTGTATAAAAGCTTCAAGAGATTGAAACCTTGTTTGTATGAATTTGAGTACGTCTTCCAGATGGTGCATTCTGTTCGGTTCTGACAAGGATTGCTCGAATAGTCTATTCGTTTCAGAGTCCCACTCGCGGCAGATTAACCTCGAAATCATTGGCCCCCATGATTTTGTGTCCACTTTGAGGATGTTGAGTGCTTCTACACATTTTATCATTGTGTCATGTAGTTGCTTCTGTTTGTATGTTGATTCATGAGAGATTGATGGCGTGTCTAATATTTTGTCAATCTCTCTTTATAGTATCTTCTCTCGAGAATGTTCCATCTTGTAAGGTAGTTGTCACTGATTATTTGCAGATGTTGAATGAGTCTGCTGGCTTCGCCTCGTAGGTGGGTCTTCAGATATTACATTTTTTCTATGTCAGTGAGGTCATCAATCTCGTGGATTATTTTCATGAAGACGTTGCTGAAGGTGGACCATTCTTCATATGATCCGTAGAATATTGGTGATGTTACTTTGGGCAATGATATGTTGGATGACATTGCTTGTTGATAATAACATTAGGCGCTATTTGTGGCTGTCCGGCTGACAAAATGCTTGTAGGTTCATCTGGTGGTAGCTGAAGTAGAACCTTGTCATGTTGTTTTTTCAGGTCTTTAAATGCGGGCTTGAATGGTGTATGGATTGATTGAACTTCAAGTTGTAGGCAAATATCTGATATCTGCCTCCACTTTGCGGTTATCTTGGATTGTAGCTGTCTAGGGCGATTGCCTAGGGTATGATCATCTATTTCTGCGAGAGTGTCCTTAAGAACTTTCTCCATTTGGTTTAGTTATGCACCTAACTTCGCTGCCAGCTCATTTTGGTGTGTTTGGGCCTCGATTTTCTTCTTGTCATTTTGTATGTAGTTGATTGCGTATAGACTTTTTTGACTTGCTCAAAATACTTCTTGCCGTGGTACTCATGAGTGGGGTGTTTCTGTTCGTTGATCTTCTTGTCAGTCTTGTAGATTGTATTCCATAGCGATCTCACAGATGTGGTTTAGCTACCTTGAAGTAGCAAGGGAGAATTTCACAAAAATTGACTTTTTTTTCAGTAAATCTCCCATATCGTCAACAAGTGTGCAAGAACCTGTAGAAGAGCAAGAACAGGAATCTGAAGAAGACATACAGGAATCAGTGGAACCATAGATGGATCAAAAAGTTTGAAAAAATCAGACTTAGGAGAATTTTTGGAAAAAGACTTGTCAGATGACAATAAGAAGTTCATTGGGATCCAACAGACCGCTACGACCGTTTCCTAAAGATCCATCTCAAGGAAATAGAGGCTTTAGTGATTATTATTACAATACATATGGACTCATTCCTTGTCTCTGGTTATGTTATTCCAAAGTTTTTGACGCCGCTTATTGCGAACCATGTTGGCTGTTCTCCATCTCAAAAAATAATTGGCATGGGCAGTTGGAAATTTTTGTCATTGAGAATTGTTGAGCATAGCTTTTGCGACAGCTATGGAGAAAGAATAAAGTAATAGATAAAGCCCTCGAAGATAAAATAAAATAATTATGCTTCAATCATCTTGGAAGATGATGTTGGAGAGACTATGCAGAATTACCTTGTTATTAGCAAAAATTCTCATCAGGAAGGTCAACGGATTTTTTTTTATCACAAGTCATGTTTCTGGCCAATTATGATAATGTTATGAAGCAAGTCATAGTATTGCCCTCAGGACCCCAAAACTAATACGAATTACTCCGAAGAAGTCCTTATATAAAATGTGAAAGCTTTTGTGATAAATGAATTTTCTATCACCAGGGAAAACCAGAATTTCTTAAGTCTTAGGGATTTTTTTGAACTGATTGTTAAGAAATATGGTATACTTTGAAGTGAGTTTGTTCAAATCTTCGCAGCCTCTTTAATATTTTTGACATAACCATTGACAGTGGCAAGTCTCAAAAGATCATTTAGTAAATCAAAACTTTTAAAAAATCATTTGAGATCACAAATGAACTAAAGAAGACCAAGTATACCCGTTCTCTGCCTGAAAACGACACGTTTTCAAAATGCACAGCCGGCAGGTGAGCAAAGCAAAAGCAGCGAGCGTTCGATGTACTTATTCGCGTGGCTGTGCGTATCGTTTTCAGTGGGTGCGCATAGTAAATGCTGGCAACGATGCATTTTTCGGGCATTTGAGACGAAGGACGTACTTGACTGACAATAGTGACAGTGACACTTCGGTCTGATGTAAGGTTAACATTCAATTTGTTTTCGGATTGGAACTGTCAAATTTCCGCTTGGCAAACGGAGATGCTACCATCCACATTGTATTTTTGTTCAAAGTCACGGTCACGCAAAATTCAATGTGCATGGTGGATGGTACCATACGATCTCCATTTGCCAAGCGGAAATTTGACAACAAAATGAAATTGACTGTGAACCAGGCAGGATCTAACCCAAACTTTCATGAGTTTTGAGTGTCTTGACATGAGCGTTTGCGTAATATTTGTTATTTTTCCGATTGTTTAAATTTTAACGGGCAAATTAACTATCAGGCGTTCAAAAAAATGTTTTGATCGAGTTTGTGGGCGAACACCCGGAGCTCGTGACGCAAAAGCATACGAACCAATTTACCAATGTGGATTCACGGAAACTTTGGCAAGAACTTGTCAATAAGTGGAAGTCGATTCCATCTACAAAAGACTGGAGAGATTGAACATTCCAAATGAACCATTAGCTTCAAATGGTTGCCATCACTGATCTATTCTGATATTAACATATGTAAATACTCAAAATCACACTTTGAAACGTTTTCCCAAATTTTTTGCCAGTACAATAACATGTGAACAAGACGCAAAACGTCAAGCGAATATCAAAAACAGCAACCATTTGGTAGGTGTTTTCAAAACTGTCACCGCATCTGACAAACAGTGAGCGTTAAACGAACGGGAATACAATTTTGAAAGTGACAAGTGCAAATGACGTCATACTCGCCAAGCGACTCGAAATGATTTGAGTTTTTGGAGAACGGGAATACGGCCCGAAAGTGCTTTAGCTCTGGCTCTCAATTGAATCAATAGTTGCTACTAAAATGAACTTAACCATAGTTGTTGATGAATTTGCTAACAGAAAGGCTAGGAAAAGAGATTTTTTAAAATATCTTCCTAGCGTTTCTATGTATTAGCAAATAGATTATTCACTCTTATGTATTGTGAACATTATGGTTCAAGCATTATATTGTTATTTTCATCAAGAATATACGTATTTATTTTACAATAACATCATCAATGAGAATTTTTGATTGGGGTCTATTCCAACTTTGTGCCAGCGCACACGTCTCTCGAGTCATAGTGTATATTTTAGAACCGTAAAACTTGAAAGTATCATTTTTCTGGGACCCCAAGGCATCTTGGTCCGCCACCAAGTCGCGTCTTGGCCTGCCAACAGGAAGTCGTCCAAATAAACTACCACACAAAGGCCATGAGACCGGAGATAACTCGCCATCCAGTTGGATAGCATTGAAAAGACCTGCGGCGCTGAAGCCAGACCGAAGAGTAGGCAGGTCATACACAGAACTTTGTCTTGGTGAGCGTCAAGAATCTTCGGTGAGACTCCTTCACTGGAACATGAAAGTAGGCCTGAGTGACATCTATTTTCGTTAGGAAATCCCTTTTTTGTAGAAAGTCTGGTACTTTGTGATGATTAAAGAGGCAACATTGCTCGGAATTGATAAACTCGTTTAACCGTTTTAAGACAGGTCTGCATCCGCCGTCTGACTTCGGAACAAGAAACATTGTTGAATCAAACCCTGTCAGATCACTGGACTCCTGAAACACACCTGACTGCAACCTTTTTTCTATTTCCATTGACATTCGCGGCTCGTCGTTTGTCACAAGATGCCCGAACTTTTGAGATTCGAGAGGAATTAACGGTTGCTGACTGGAAAAAGGTATTGAGTAGCCTGCGATAATTTTTGGTAAGGACTGGAGAGCTCCGAGATTTATTGATCAGTCAATGATTCCTGATTTAAACGGCGCCACTGAATATTTAGTGGCAACGAAACCCCTTTTTCCGGAGGCTTCTGAGAATTCGATTGACGAGAACGTTGAACATATGCTATGACACCCTCTCAGAACTATTCCTCTGCGATGACCTGTAAGGTTCTTTACGCACGATCTTTCTCCTTTTTACCCTTTCTTTATGATGAAATCAGTTTCTTGACTTATACTGATAATCAGAATTACCTGCCCAGTCCTCAAAAATCCGTCAAAATGATCTTATAATCTGGTGATTTTTCTTCAGATATGACGTGACTATATCGCACCTTCGGTGCAACCAGGGTACATTATCATAGGAGATACATAGGAAGATGTGCCCTTGTTGCACCGAAGGTGCGATATCACGACAAAATGACTTCCTAATTTCACAGATCGATGACGTGATTTATCTGACGAGAAACTCACGTCATTTTAATGACAAGTGGACCCGACTATATGACGAGAAATCCACGTCATATGTGACGAGATATTCACGTCATGCAAATGACGTGAGTTTCTCGTCAAAGAATGCCTATATTCAATGCAACACCAAGATATATCCTGTAGAGATTCACCTTAAGGGGATTCATCCGCTCGAACAAGCACTGCTAACAAAATAAGTTTTTATCACGTGACGAGATGAAAACAGACAGTAGGTATTCATCACGCCGGCAATCAAACTAAGTAAACATCACGCCTCAAAAGAGATGGCTATAGATTTTGTTCAAAGACGGTGGCAATTTATTGTGAATTACATGAGATTTTGTGGAAGGTATTACTGATTTCTGTTTAATTATATCAAACAGAGATTGTCAGAAATGATGTCAGAAAGGCTCAATTTAGTTAATACACTATCGATTTTTTTTTATTTAACGGATTAAACGTCTCTCACAAGAGGGCGGAATATGTAGATTTCTCATATTTTTTGACCATTGAGATTCCGTTTTTGTTACCGTTTTTTTTTCAAAAATAGATATTGGGTAGCCCAGTTTGATATTTTACCTACCTTATAAGACTTGAATTAAAACCACCCACTTAATTAATGAAACCAAATATACTCCTATTAAACAAAATACACTTCCCGACAATGAATTCCGGACAACAATAATTTGAGTCAATTTGATATCCCTGTAACTTTTTCAATTCTTGTCCGATTTTGGCAAATTTTTTACCAAAGTGTAGCCCTATGTCTCGAGATATTACCCTTGATTTTGGTTTAGGAAAAATACCTGTGGCTTGGTCATTATACCGGGAGTAACAGAAGCAACTTTTTTACCCTCAAGTTTTTAACACCCTGTTGAAAAATTGAGCGCCAAAATTCATCTTTTTATGTCTTGTTGTGAAGTGCAATCTTTTCTTAACAAAATGTTTTTTTGGTCGTGTCAATATCTGCTTTTTTAGAGAAGATACAGATGTTTAGATAAAATCCTGCAGTTTTCCGATATTTTATCAACAATGATGAAAACATCCTTATAGACTTGCATGAGCAAATATTCTAAAATTCCATATTGTCCCAATTTAACCATTGTTCCATATTGGGCAAATTGTTCACCTCGAACATTCTTTTGAGGTGGTAGTATCATGGTGTGGACTGGGGTATCACCACAGCCGTACAAATCTTGTATTGATTGAAAATGGGAAATCAAACACATGAGATAGGTTTGCTAGGATTGCTAGGTAGACATATGTTTGCAATAGACATCTGGAAACCTTGCCTGATTTGAGGCATAGAGGCATACAGAGTACAGGTGGGAACAGAAGCTACTCTTTTACCCTTAAGTTTTCAACACCCTGTGAAAGAATCAAGCTTCTAAATTTTGCTCCATTATATTCTGTTGTGAAGTGCGATCTTTTCTCAACAAAATGGTTTCTTGGTTATGTCAATATCTGCTTTTTTGGAGAAGATACAGATGTTTAAAGAAAATGCTGCAGTTTTATCGATATTTTATCAACAATGAATGAAAATATTTTTGTAGACTTGCATGAACAAATGTTTCAAAATTAATAGCGCGTGCTGCGCCTCGTATCCCTATGACTTCTGCCATGCGAATGGCATGCTTTTGATGCAGATCTGAGTTGCCTCTTGAGAAATATGTGCTATTTTTCAAGAAAGGCTTCTCACAAATCCGGCAGGGTTTCCAGATGTCTATTGCGAATCCTAGCATACCTATCTCATGTGTGCGATATCCCATTTTCAACTAATACAAGATTTGTACGGCCTTTAGTGATACCCCAGTCCACACCATCATACTACAGCCTCCAAGGAGTGTTCGAGGCGAAAAATTTGCCCAAATTGGGACACTATAGAATTTCAGAATATTTTTTCATGCAAGTAGTTTGACCTAAAAAACATTTTGTTGAGAAAAGATCGCACTCCACAACAGAATATAACAGAGCTAAACTTTGCCGCTAAATTTTTCCACAGGATGTTGAAAACAAGTGTGAAAAAGTAGCATCTGTTCCTCCCTGTATAATGACCAAGCCATCAGTATTTTTCCAAAATCAATATCAAGGGAGTAGTTATAGCTATGTCACTTCTGGACCATTGCACAAAAATTCCGATAGGTGGCGCCGCGATCACGAAATGTAATTTTTTTATCTCCGCATGTCTTATCACACAGACTTCCGTTCATATATGTGTTATCTTTGTTTAGTATACGGGGTGTGCAAAAAAAAAAAAAAGTATGCGGAATGTGGAGATTTGAGTTCTATACATTTTGGTCTTATCTCCCCATGTTATTCTTATGGACTTCCGGTGGTTGGAATTAGTGGGCGGAGCCAAGAATGGAGCGTTCTGATTGGTTGAGATAGTGTGTTATCTCTGTTAAGTATACGGGGTGTGCAAAAAAAAAAGTGTGCGGAATGTGGAGATTTGAAGGTATGACGTCATGGCGTTTGTTTGTGGTGTGTGGAACCAAGTATGTGGCGCGCAATGTATAGAATTTTAAAATGTGCATTTTTGAATGTGGAATTGCTTGAATTTGGCTTTGTATAGTTTTGGTCTTATCTCCCCATGTTATTCTCATGGACTTCCGGTGGTTAAAATAATTAGGCGGAACCAAGATCGTATATTTGTGCAGGAAATTGTTATCACGTTCCAGCTGATAAGATGAAATTGCATTGTTGTCACTGTTTATAGTTAGATTTATAGATTTATGGAAATATGGATTGAATAGCAAATGTATGTAGTAGTAAATTGTTGTAAGTCAATGAGGATAGTCAACGCTGCAACCCGTGAGCTGTGTGTGTGTGTGTGTGTGTGTGAATTCAATATGTAGCGGAAATGATGCAATTATCGACAACGTCCTGCTAAAAGGAAATGGTGACTCATGTTATTGCGGTTGGTATGATATCAAACAATATGCCCAGTGCAGGATGTGATTTTCTAATTATTAACAAATTCTTAGATGAAAAAATATTAGTTTGAAGTCACTTTCCCAATCATGAATAATAATTGTTGTTCATCCATAGAAATTATTATGTTACATATAAATGGGGAAAAACAGCTGGAAGATTTTGCAAGCGAAGAATTGGAAATGTTTCCTTTAAATTATTTACTGAAAAATGCAAGACCATATGAACTGTTAAATATTTGGGGAAAACTACCAATAAGATATAGGAATGAATATTCGCTTCAAATCAAACTCCCATGTTTCATACATTATAACCCACCTCATGAAACAACACATTTCGATGGACCTGCCAGATCACAAGAGAAATGCTATATTTGTAATAAAAACACTCAGTAGAATATTCCTAAAATTTTTATTAGAAAATATCACATGAGACCCAAAATCTCGTCCAAGATTACAAATTAATATTTTTGAATAGGAACAGAAAAGTAATCCCCACCACCTTCTCTTAGTATTTAAATGAATAAAAGCTACACAGTCTCAGAGTCTGATCAGTCTACTTGAATACTTGAAATAGAATTCATAAAATGGAGCACTCCATTCCAATCAATCAGCTCAAAAAACCTTGCACTTTAATTAACGAAACAGTGCACTATCTGAATAAATCCAAATCCAAGTGGCTCAGTGTCGGTTTATCTTTGAGTGAGAAATTCATTCCCATCGTCAAACTATGTGGAAACAAATACGACCAAAATGTGAATTTCAGTGAAAAACAATGGTTATCATTCTTGTTTCATCAAGATGTGATGCTGAACTTCCTTCATTCAACTGACTTTGGATGGCAACCTATTCAAGGAGATGATTTCGAGATCCATTTTGTGTTTTTTGGTAAAACACGAGTTATCAAGATTTTCCAGTATAGTGGATGTGAGATTTTCTTGGCTAGAGATACTATCAATCAAGTGGTGAATATAGCTGAATTAGTATTGTATCGTTTAAATTTGTTGAAATCGCAAGAATTTTTATCATATTACAAAACTTTGTTAAAGGATGTTCATATGTTGAATGGTGATTTGATAACAAATGTATATAATATTATTTCCCCTTTAAAAAACATAAATAATGTGAATATATACTGTGTACTTGAAATCCTCCATTTACACCCTGATCAAATTAGTACAGATGCAGGAGAATTCGCATGTGATGAATTGTTAAAAAAATTTACTAAGCAATAGAAAATATGTTTCATACATATTGTTTTCTTTACTTCCCCCTCCTTAAGAGTTTGCTATTTAATCTCAGACATTCCGTTTTATTCATCAATCAAGTCAAGTTCCATCCAAGTATAACCAACATACAAGTTCTATCTAATCAAGATGATACCATCATACGGCATGGTTGCTGCAATGGAGGAACTGGCTAGAGAATTTCGAGATCTTCAATATGACGCAGAACATGAGGCGGTTTATGGTATGGAGAGATTTTACACTGAAGGAGAGTGCAAAAATCTGGAAGAAAAATATCGGAAAGCTGCTGAAGCCTGCGATTTATTTCTTTATACATCGGACCTACGATTTTTCTTGGAGACTATGAAGGAAATGAATCTTGTAGGTTATTTGATTGATCTTGAAAAATTTATACCTGTCAATATTTATAAAGAAGTATTTGAATTGGAATAAAAAAGTTTGTTTAATAGATATGGTGTTTTATTTGTAAAAATGGTGGGCGTTGTGGTGTAGAGGTCTATGCATCGGCTTCTCACAAAGTGAAAATTTCTTTTCGATGAAAATTTTGATTGAAATAAAAAATAATTTTTTGGTAAACGGTATTTATTCAACCAATAAACAATCATTATACAAATTATAAACATTAGTCAGTGCACACATTGCAGGTGATGATAAATGAAACAAACAATGTGGTTTTTCTAACGATAAAGCTGGATTGTCATCAAGTTCGATTACGGGCTTCGATGAATATTTCCTAATGTATTGCGCCTTTTCTTTTCCTTTCACGTACACATGATCCACGTTTTTCGTTATATTTTTCACAATATTGGAGAACTTGTGTAATTGAGTAAATCCTTCATTCCACGAAATACAATGGTGATTTTTTATCAACCAATTTGCTTGATTTCGCAGTTCTGGAGGCAAGTGTTCTACCGCAAAAGGAGATCGAAATATATAATGACATATTTTTTCTCCATCAAACGCAGCTAATTCTTTGGGGATAAATTTTTTGTTCTCAATTATAAATCCTTGTACATCCAAAACAAGCAGCTTCATATTTTCAATTGTGAGAATTTCACCAACATCTGCTTTTTGTCACTATAGTCTTGAATTTGTTTTTTTAATTCTTCCAATCTCTTTAAATGGTTAGATAAGCGGAGCTTCAATTCTGAAGACATACTGAACATCATTTAGATAAATGAATGGTTTATATAATTATTTGAGAACATGCGTATTACAATTGCTTGACTATTTTGGTTAAAGGACTATAGCTAAATAATTTATCATGTAAAATCAGACAATATACTGATGTATCCTTTTTTGTATTATTATTTGTCTCGAATTCGACTCTCAAAACAACAGTGCCTGTTTGAAGTGTTTCTTTCTGATGAGAACAATCAATATGTGTGATTGGACACTTATTTTTAAAGTTTTGAGGGTTGAAAATTGGTTCGTTTGGTATATCATAGTAGGAATTTTTGAAGTTTGCAAACATTTCATAGAGAGCTGAAAACTTGTTATCATTGAAATTCAAATACAAATCATGATATGGATATCTTTCAGAATTCAAAAATACTCTAATATTTGTAAGATCAATATTATCGAATTGACTAGCATCTTTCATGATGTGTCCTTTTCGATTTTCTTGAAAACCAATTATTATATGACGAGGTGCTTCAAGTTTACTACTTGTTTTAACAGGCCAAGTATGACGGGACGCTTCAGGTAGCGAGGAATATTCCACAATTTCCCAACTACGAAATCCAATTAACAAATCTTTATTAGTCTCAAGAATCTGTGTTAAAGCTAGTTGTTGTGGTATATCAACTTGAATATGAGGTACTTTCCAATAGATCTTGTCAAATGTAACTTTTGGATTTTCCGCTTCGGGTGTTGGATTTTGCGCATCTTCAACATATAAAACTGCATCAACATCATCGCTTGCTCGGATCAAAACCAGTTCTTGTTTCATATTCAAGATGATTTTCTTATAGTCTTCAAAAAATCCCATCAACATTTTCAAAGGTATAGATACATTAAATTTTCCTTTATCATCAACTAAAATGTTTTCCTTTTCATCTCTATTTGGAAACCATCCAGCATTTTGCAGCTTTAGACTTTCATTTGTATTATATGAAAGATAACCCTTCAAGGTTGAAGCTAAACCAACATTTCTTACGGAATCTATAGTAACTCCATTGAGTTCATAGCGAATTTCTCGAAACAAATAAGCTATTCCATTGTTGACAAATTGTAATTTCTTAGAATAAACACCCTTATTGTTGGTCAAGGTACCTTCAATGTAAAGATGACTCCCTGAAGGTAGTGTGTATATATCAAGTTCTTGAACAGGTATGCGAATTTCATCATTGTATTCAAATTTTGAAGAGACAAACGGTTGATATGAATGAAGCTCAGAGCTTATTATTGAATTATCTACATATAATTTTTCATTAACGTTTAATATATCCATTATTTCAATACTTTTAATCCCAGAGATATAAGAAATTGGCGATTTTGTGATGTTAACTTGTTAGAGTTTCGTCTTGGACTGGTTTTTATAGACAGCTTTTCCTTTTTATATGGCGTTGGTTTGAAATAGCGATAGTTATATTTGATAACCATATTTTTTAATTTTTTAGATGTAATCGAACTGTTATGGTCTCGTTTCGGAAATTAATCAAATCACCGTCTTGATCTACTATTTTAACAGTGATGTTGTTGATTGTCTTGACGCTGATGGGGAAATAAAGTATTGGTAATGGTGATTCCACTATTTTATACCCTGGAGGAACAGATGGAAAAAACTGATGAATTATATGAACGGGTAGACCATTACTATATGATCCTATGCAAATGTCGCAATCAACACAAATTGCATTTACTTTACATATATTAACAACTTCATCCGATTCAGATAATTCATTTGATGCGATTTTTCGTTTTTTAAAACCCAATATTTTCGCTATAGAGTCATTTGGTGTGAAATCTATTTCCTTTGTGCAATAAATCTGACATTTTAATGTATTTGGATTTGCTTTCATCATAAACCCAACTTTTTCTCCAAAAATGTCGTCAATTACATAATTAATATATGTTTCAATATCTTTTAAATCATAAGTTCCTTCTGGAATTGTAATAACTTTATCTGCTACATACATTTTATTGCTGCCTGGTTGTATGTTAGGTATACTCATAAACGATTCAAAATCAGCTAATCCTAGAAAATATTCTCTATTTTCATCCAAAAATATAGGTGGATTAAATTCTGCTTTTAACACAGAAGTATTTCCTGTTATTGTTATAGTGCTAGTCATGATGACACTCTCAACGTTACTGTTGGTTCTCAATCATGTCATATTATTATATAGAAATTCGATTGACAATTGTCCACAATTATTTGTATTGAATTTTTGTACTGTTTCATAAGAATACCAGATTTGTGTTTTGTGAGTTTTCAAATAATTAACAAGTTCGATGGGTGGTTTCAAGTTTCCATAACTATCAAAGTAAAACGCTTTATTTTTATTTTTTATGTATGCAGTCCAATGAGTTCCTTGATTTTGTTCACTATCTAGATTCAAGATACCACATTCCTTCACTTTACATTTTTTGGGTAGGTTGTCACGCATAAATACACCTCTAAAATGTGGGATATTCAATATTTTCACATATTTTAATATATCTATATTTGAAAAGGGTCTCTGTGGAAATTTTATTTGATTTTTTTTTTTTTTTTTATGGATTTTTTCTTGATAGTGCCTCCTTTGTAGGGTTTAATGTATAATCCCCTGCCCTGCTTGGAAAGATTTTCCATTTCTTTATTGTGTCGATGTAATTCCTCAAGTTGCTCTTTTGATACTTTTATATCATTAACGGCCTTAGCTATTCCAGCTGCACCACCGCCTAAAGCTCCTAGTGCACCCAAAATTGGAAGTAATAATGGAAGAAATCCACCAATTTTTTTAGGAGGTTTGATAACTCGTTTTTTCTTCTTTCTTTCAGTTCTCTTCATCCCCATTCCAAGTTTCCGTTTACCTTTCATAATTCCAGTAACTGCTAGAGCAGCAATTCTTTCTCCTACCGAGGAATCTTTTGCTCTAACTCTTTGCCAAGCTTTATCTGCTAGAACTTTATCCGCCCGGTGTCGTTGAGGTAAATCAGTTGTTTGTGAGTAAGCGATATCGTGTTCTCGACACGCAGCATCCAACGGATTAATACCAGACTCCCCCCTATTCAATCTTTCTTCTAAATTTGTACCAGGACCACAAAATTGATAGCCAGGGATATGAAGCTCAACTGGTACTTTATTAATTAGAGTGTTTATTAAACCTCGACCTTTCCTCTTGGAGTGTTTGGAGGAAGTATACTTTCGTGAAGCATGTACAATCATTTTATACCTATAGAGGTTTGTGGGTATTATTTAAATACTATTTTTCAGTTTGAAAATCTGCAACAAGATTGTCTATCGATTTAATGCTATCTGTTCAATATGTCCATCTGATTAATGTATAAATACTTTCGCAAAAAACAATTCTGTTTATTGATAGCTAGAATGCGGATAGAAAAACAATCGTTTTCCTTACCCATCACAAACCATGATGTGAAGAATTTTACGAAATCAATTCAAAAGCATGGTGATTTATTTGGTGGGGAATCAAAAAGGTGTCTCATTGTTGGACCATCTGCTTCAGGTAAAACCAATGTGATGTTGGCTTTACTTGAGCATCCAAATGGAATAAGATTTGCAAACGTTTACCTTTATTCCAAATCATTACAACAGCCAAAGTATGGATATTTAAGACAACTATTGGCACCCATGAAAGAGATTGGATATTTCGAGTATGAAAGCGATGAAAATATTATTCCTCCTCATGAAATAGCACCAAATTCAGTCATCATATTTGATGATATACCATGTGGAAGTCAAACTATAATAAGGGACTATTTCACACATTCGAGGCATAAAAATACAGACTGCTTTTTTATTTTTCAAGGTTATTCATCAATTCAGAAAAGACTTATACGTGAGAACGCAAATTTGCTAATTTTATTCAAGCAGGATTCTATGAATTTAAATCATATATATAATGATCATTGTATGCTGGATATGTCATTTGAGCAATTAAAGGAACTCTGCGCACACTGTTGGAAAGAGCCTTATAGTTTTCTGGTTATTGATAAAGATTGTGAACTGAATTGCGGAAGATATAGGAAAAATTTTGATTCATTCGTATATTTATAAAATAAATAAAAATGGATAAGAGGATGGCTGAGGAATTGATAAAGTCAAGAAAAGCTGTCAAGGATAAATATAATAGTCTAAAATTAGCTATGACCACTACACAATCACAACTAGAGCAAGCTTACAAACCAATAACTCAACCACTACAGCAACTTATTTCTAAAATAAATGAACCTTTCAACATAAAGGAAGAATTTGAAGAAGTAAAAGAAGAACCTGAAACTTCTATGTATTACGCAACACCATTTAAAAAACCTAAACCAAGTTTAACTTCAAGATTATTTTATGAGACATCAACACCTACAAGACCTACGACAAGAACTGGTAAAACCCCCATTCTACCGATGGAAATACCATCATTTTTTGATACAAGCCTTGCATCTGTTAGTCAATTACCATCTATACAAGAACCTAGTCAGTTACCTACCAATATACAAGAACGTAGTCAGCTACCAACTATACTAGAAACTAGTGTTATAGCTCAAACTTCCCCCGAAACCTCGGATAATTTAAATGTTTCAGATATATTGGAACAGTCAAGGCAATCGATTCAAGATTTAATCGACACTCAACCATATGAAATATGGTTACAAAGTTTTGATCCACTACCAAGAGTTTATATCGATGCTAGTGTGAAGGATACTGAACATAATTTTGATCATCATTATGGAATAGTACATGATGTAGATACTGATAAATTCTATTTGGGGACCACACTTAAATTTGTAGAAATTATTGGAAAAAATGTAAAAGTAGATGGAAAAATTTATGATGGTACAAAAGGATTGTACGAATTACTATTTAAAAAATATCCTAAAGACTATGAAGATGAGGATTTGGATAATTATATGGATATTTTAGCTAAAACCAATGCATATCGAAGAAATTCTGATCCAAATGAACGTGTGCAGGGAAATGGATCTTCAAAATATATAACCATAATAGGACCATACCTACAAAAACATGGCATAACAAAAACACGACACATCAAACCATTATATTCTCGTTTTTTAAAGAAACTGAGACCTCCAATAAGTAGTAGTAGTAGAGCAGCTCGGACAGGAAAGGGATTGTGGAAGATTAATAAAAGAGATACAGACTATGTTTATTGGAATAATATCAACGAACTTGTCGATAGATTGAGACTAATAACAGCTTCTATGAGAGCTGGTCATACTGGTCATAATAATGAAATACTATCAATAATCGAAGAACTGCGTGAAGCTAAAGTCATTGCATAAATACAATCTCAAATACGTAAAACGAATCAATCCGAAAATGTCACTCAACAAGTTCGGTTCTCATTTATTCAAGAGAGATGAAACAGAAAACAATATCAAGTTATTTAATCTTTCTGAGGTTAATTTATCTTATGTAATGGTTTTACCATTTATTGGCCGATATGTAGAAGGCGAGACAAATTTTGTTTTAATGCCGGATGGAAAACAATCATATAGATTTCCTTTCGAACAGGGAAACATTTTGTATGGAGAATATTTAAAGAAAGATGTCTCATTGTTAATTAATGGTAAAGGGGGAAAATTAGAAAACAGAAGTGTTAAAAAAAATGACTTGATTGCGTTTAGACGTGAAGCTAATAGTAAAATAAAAGAATTTTATGGCGAATTACAAATAAAATGTCCTGTATTGATTGAAAATAAAACAGTTCAATAATGAATACTATCAAAGAAGATGTGGTGAGTGAGCTACACAAACCAGCCAGAAGATTTTTTAAAAGAAGAGCAGTAATTGTAAAGGGAATCAATGATCTTTTTCAAGCAGATTTAGTTGAAATGCAACCATATTCAAAAATAAACAAAGGATATAGATATATTTTAGTCATAATTAATGTGTTTTCAAAATTTGTTTGGGCAATTCCTGTCAAAACCAAAACTGCTAAGGATGTGACCACAGCAATGAAACTAATTTTAACCAGTTTAAAAATACCTCCTAAAAATTTGCAAACAGATCATGGAAAGGAATTTTTTAATACAGAGTTCCAAGATTTGATGAAAAAATTCAACATCAATCACTACTCAACATTTTCCAACATGAAAGCTAGCATCGTAGAAAGGGTGAACAGAACATTGAAAAACAGAATGTGGAAAAAATTCAGTTTGCAGGGAAATTATAAATGGTTAAAAATATTACCTGAGATAGTATCAGAATACAATAATACCAAACATTCTGTTATTGGAATGAAACCTATACAAGTATCTAAAAAACATGAAAAGCAGTTACTATCAAAAGTTTATGGTCGTATAAAAACAATGACTCCTTCAAAATTCAAAAAGGGGGATTATGTACGAATAAGCAAGTTCCGGGAAATGTTTTCAAAGGGCTATACGCCAAATTGGTCAAATGAAATATTTGTGATTGAAAAGATTAAAATTTCTAATCCCACAACATACATTTTGCGAGATCATAGAGGTGAGGAGATACAAGGTGCATTCTATCAGGAAGAATTACAGAAAGTTAAACATCCTGACGTTTACTTGGTTGAGAAAATTCTAAGACGGAAGGGGAATAAAGTTTATGTTAAATGGCTGGGAATGGATACTACTCATAATTCATGGGTTATGAAAAATAATGTATTGTAATATCTTGTAATTCAATAAAAACACTTGCTAGTAGATAATTCTTTTATTTCTATACAAATATCCTAGAATGGGTAGCATGATACAAAAAATGGATGCAAAGATTGATATAATGACTAATTCTATATGATTTTCACATTCAAACGAATCAATAAGTACATTCCAGTTTGTTGGTTCAAAATTTTCATCTACAAAATAAAGTCTTAACTTGTAAGCTAAATATGACACATTTCTAAAGGACTCATCAATTTTATAGCTAATCAATCCATTATTAACAATCCATTTTTTTCCAGTTTGATGGCCAAGAGTCATTATGATTGGCTGATACGCAAATAAACGTTTCTTGTATATTTAAATCTACTTGTATATACAAGGTATTGTTAAAAAAAGCGCTCAGAAACAATACTCCTGCTGGAAGTCCTGTTGACATCATCATTGTTAATTTTTTTTTTTTTATAGTGAATGGATTATACTACTGTGACAATATTTATCTACTTTACTCCAAACCATCAGTTATTAAGCCTACTTCCCCAAATCTTACACAACAAATTTCTAGTCTAGACTGTAGTGGCCCCATGGAAGAGTGTCGTGACTGTTGTCAATCAAACAGCGTTTATCATCTAGGGCATTAAGGGCTAATTTGGTTTGTTCAGTGCTGTAAACGGAATGTTTGACTGATCGGATTGTACATTGTTTAACCATTTTTTCCACATTTGTCTTTAAACATTTCACATAATCATCAAAAGTTATTTTGTTTTTTACAATACAAGACTTTACCCCTTTCGCTTTTTTCGTACATTTTTGAACACCTTGAATTTTATATGAGTACATTTTTGACCTCAATCCCACAAAATGTGTCATAATTCTACCATTTGCTTCATCCTTCATCAGCCCCAAAACTTTTTTATTTACCAATGGAATCTGATAAACGTTATCTGAAGGATAATCGCTGGTGTCAAATTTTGAAAGATTTTTTTTGATGAGTTCATCATACACATCATTACACTTGATTTCATAGATGAAACTATCCGTGTCTGTATACAGAAGCTTAGGTTTTTCGGAAAAAGATTTTTCAAGCATGAAATTATAATGAAAATCATACATTGCAATTTTTGAAATGTCCAAAATACACATACCGATGTAAAGTGGTTTATTGAAAATGAGATTCGTTTTCCTCATTTCTATAGCCACCAGATCTTTGGCGAAAATTGTTAGGTTATGAAATGCTGCATTGGAAATCAGATTGCTTGCACCATATCGACCCTCCCATTTATTAACCAGTTTCACAATACGATGTTTTCGAATGTTTTCCATTGTTTTACCAAATACAGCATTATTCATTAACTTGAAGAGATTTTTGCTGAAATCGTTAGTGGCTGTTGATCGAAGTTGAGTGTTTAGTTCGATGTATGACTTTAACCAAGGACTTTGCTTGAATTTCAAAATTCTATGTATTTGTGTAATTTTAATACCATTGCTCAGAGCTTGCTTTAAATTGCGGTAATGGATGACGTATTTTGTTTTGTTGTAAAGAGTTGTTAATAATTTTGGAAATTTGGACTTTGGAGGTGCCATATGTTCAGGACAGAATGGAAAATCGCTGTGCAAGTCATGAAGTGTTTCGGGGTATTCCAAATCTACCTCCAAAATATAGCCCTCCGGAGCATCATCCTCGATTAAAGTAACATCGAAATTTGGTAAATCAATGGGATCAACCCACTCGAATCCATCGTATGGTAGATGTTGAATCATTGCCCACCCATAAAGATTATTCACATCGAGGTAGAGTAGGTAGTTTGATGGTTTGGATTCATCATATTCTGCCATGTATTTATTATTTGCTTCAGCATACCTATTTGAGCACATTGAAATTCCCCCTCTCAACCCCTTTTCAATAAACATAATTTGATCAATGTCTTTCAACAGCCTCAGCTCACATTTTGTATATTTCAGCATACAATCCCAAGTATAACCTGGTAAAGTGTAATACCACGCTGGGTCCAAACCATAAATGTTATGTGCATTGATTCTAAAGTTTTCAAAGACATCACTCAACAACAACACATCTGTTTTCAAATACAGATCGCTGTATTGACCCAAATTCTGAATATTGAATTCATCCCATACTTTTTGGGCATGTAAATACTCCTCATCACTGATATTTTCATCATATAATTTTGAATAGAACATTTCTTTGGGTGGTAAACTTGTTTCCTCCAATTTAGCCATGTTATCAACATAATCATAGCAAAAGACCCCCTTACGTCTTAATAATTCGAATTGGTTTGAATTACATGAAGCAAATTCCCTCTTTAGATTTATCAAATCACCCAATTTCAATGTAGATGCTAATGAACTCAAAGATGAATTTAAAAATCGTAGTGAATCGATATATCTAAACTTTATACTAGTTTCATCATCAAACTGAGTGAAAGAAATGTATTTTTCTTTATTAATTGGAAGAATACTGAATTTTTCCACCCTTCCTATGGCTTTTAAGATGAAATGGGAATCGTAACCTGAGAGATTGTGAAATACAATTGGAACAATGAATTGTTTCTTGAAATTTAAATTACAGTTTGAGTGAGCAAATCCTCTGACATCACCTGTAAAATGATCATGATCAACAACAATCTGATCTGTGTCAATAAACGGTTTTTCGCAAATGTGACACTCTTTTGCTATACTCTTGTCCAACACTTCTGACATGGGAACAACTTTAGACAACTTATCTTCAACAAATTTCGCAATATTTTTAAGTTGATCCCAAAACCAATCTAAACAATCTTTGCCGCGGTATCTTTTGTAAAAGGTTAGCGAGTCGTCATAGGAACACTTGAATAAAAATCCAATACTGAATGGAATATGCTTTTGAAAATTGACAGTTTTCAAATGTGTTAATTCATCAGGAATTTTTTGTAAAATTGATTCAAAATCCCCATATATGATGAATGGCGCTTTTTGTTTATAAATGTGATTTTTGAACGAAACGTGATCATATTTGGGAAATGAAATCTTTGAAGCATTTTTTGTTTCACACACACTTGAATGTTCACTCAACCGTTCCTGAGACTGGAAATAGTTCAAACATCTATCACAAATGAATATTTTATGTCTATTTTTTTCTCTTATTTGTGATCTCACTAACCTGGATAAATCCTTTATCAAGCAATAATGATAGGAAATCTCAATCTCATTTTTAATATTTGGCAATGGTTCAAAATCATTAATTTTTGGAAAATATTTGTTTTGAATAATTAGTAAATTGACATGATTTTCCAACTTATTGTTCGTCAATCGACATGGTACTACACTGAACAATTCGTTCTTTTTATTTTGAACCATTTCCAACATATAAACATTTACACTTATATTATTTAATTTTTCAAATTTATGAATTTTGTTGACTGTCATTGGAAAATCCAAACCCTCTGTATTAAGGACACGGGTGTAATGAGGATATGAGCTGTCTCTATCTGAATGGATTCTACTAGGATACAAAGCCGCGACTATACACCAATAAAAGCACGCGTTATCATCATTTTTAATGTTAATACATGCTTTTTTCTTCGAAATTTGATTGGGCAAAGGAATGTAGGATGAAGCACCCACCCCAAAGCTATGTTTATTAATACAAATCTCTAAACTGATAATTCTTCTTAATGCCCACCCACTGTCACGTTCTTGAAAATCCTCCATTTTTTGTAAAATTGGCTTGCTGATAAAATTGACAAACCACTCAATCAAATCTGTACCCTTATCCAATACTTCATTTTTGGTATGAAAATATTTAAAATCAAGGTTTTCAACATTATTTTTGTTTACAATGAACTCACCACAAAAAGTCGCATTCACCTTTATAGCACTGAACACTTTCAAAAGTTCGTTTATTTTTTCCTTGAACAAGACAAAGGAATCATCAAAAAAATCCCCTAGATTCACGTGTGTTTGATTAATAATCACTCCAGTTCTTATGCGAGACTCAAAGGATGTTTTCAAGTCTTCCCACTTGACCCGCCTGGTGAGATTTGGTCCCATTCCTTCACCCACATGCGTCTTGGAGATTTGTGACTTGAGAAGCATCCGGAACCTCTTCAAATGACCCAAATTCGTCACCAATTTTTTCCTTGATCCAATAGATATTGGTGCAGCCATCGCCCTTTGGAAGTCTCGGATGCTTCGATTTATATTCCGCAGCCACCGCTTTTTCTCCTCTTTTCTGACGGCACATAACTTGGGGTATGCCTCTTTGAACTTTGTCACAATGTCACTACTCAAAGAGGCAATTTCTTCGAAAGAACTCATGATTTGATCTATCTAAAATTGATATTTTAAAACACCACTTAAATGGGGCGAGTGGGTTGACTTACCAATGCAGCAGATGATAACAATGAAAGAGAACTAATTTCAACTAGCTTATCAATTTGATGTTGGTTATTTGGAGCGATATGTTGGCTAAACGAACTGTCTGATGTCTCGATTACAAATGAATCTTTAGACCACAATCTCCTATGTTAATAATTAGAAAATCACATCCTGCACTGGGCATATTGTTTGATATCATACCAACCGCAATAACATGAGTCACCATTTCCTTTTAGCAGGACGTTGTCGATAATTGCATCATTTCCGCTACATATTGAATTCACACACACACACACACACACACAGCTCACGGGTTGCAGCGTTGACTATCCTCATTGACTTACAACAATTTACTACTACATACATTTGCTATTCAATCCATATTTCCATAAATCTATAAATCTAACTATAAACAGTGACAACAATGCAATTTCATCTTATCAGCTGGAACGTGATAACAATTTCCTGCACAAATATACGATCTTGGTTCCGCCTAATTATTTTAACCACCGGAAGTCCATGAGAATAACATGGGGAGATAAGACCAAAACTATACAAAGCCAAATTCAAGCAATTCCACATTCAAAAATGCACATTTTAAAATTCTATACATTGCGCGCCACATACTTGGTTCCACACACCACAAACAAACGCCATGACGTCATACCTTCAAATCTCCACATTCCGCACACTTTTTTTTTTGCACACCCCGTATACTTAACAGAGATAACACACTATCTCAACCAATCAGAACGCTCCATTCTTGGCTCCGCCCACTAATTCCAACCACCGGAAGTCCATAAGAATAACATGGGGAGATAAGACCAAAATGTATAGAACTCAAATCTCCACATTCCGCATACTTTTTTTTTTTTTTGCACACCCCGTATACTAAACAAAGATAACACATATATGAACGGAAGTCTGTGTGATAAGACATGCGGAGATAAAAAAATTACATTTCGTGATCGCGGCGCCACCTATCGGAATTTTTGTGCAATGGTCCAGAAGTGACATAGCTATAACTACTTAACCCCTACTGAGAATACTTGAGTATTTTCTATAATACGGTATCTGAACAATGTTCACATTGTACACCTGCGAATCATAAGTCTCGTATTTTCCAGAGCGTCTAATCTGTCGGCGAATTCCAACTCGGACCAATAAGGATATTTATAATTACGATAATAATTTTCAGTGTAGCAGCTTTCACTAGAAAAGTTACGTGAATGCTAACAATTACTAGTAAAAGTATGATGAAGTCGATCGAATTCAACTTTCACTAGCTAAATGTTTCCAAATCAGGAAAAGCTTACTTTTCCTAGTAACAGTTAGCTTTCACTGATTACCAGGTTTTACTGTGACATATACATTGTTCATGGCTTTCCTGCGGTTACGTCATACTTTTCCGTCTCTCTCTTACACATTGAAAAAAAAAATCACATACGTCTGGACGAGGGTCTTTCGGATCAATTTGACAAATGTCACATGTGGAGCGATCAATCTACGACATACTACCAAACGTCAGATACTGTGACGTGACCGCAGGAAAGCCATGAACAGACTGTAGATACCATTGCTAAGGCATATGAGAACATAGTAAACATCAGACTGCCAAAGGAGATCGACTCATTGGAAGGCTTCGATAAAAACCAATATGGTAAAAAAGGGGGTGACAACGATCCACGCGTTGAAACAAATC